>JAUTCZ010114655.1:0-14627 GCA_032273805.1 Melanodrymia brightae
AATGTTGTATTTGTACGTTTCTCTCATTTTATTCTCTAATTAAATCATGGCGAACGGTGCTCCGTTCGCGTCATTAGTGATCGAGGTAACCTACAGGCAACCTGAACGACCGTTCGCCTCCTATTCTCAGGCCTGAGTATTAATCAATGTGTTCCACTGGTGTCATTAAACAAAATTTATCTTTGGACAGACATTTTTTAAGTAATAAACAGTATAAAATTGTTGTGTCAGGCAACACAATATTGCCTTTCAAATAGCTGCAATTCTGAATCCAACTCGATGATGTATTATGACACTACAATGTTTGCGACATTTTCTCATTAATTTTAAATTACTGGATGAATCAAATAACCTTGGGCACAATATATTTCCTCTTTTCTGCCACCTAATTACGGCCTTGGTGATTTCTCTTGACTGCAGGGCTCATGCCAGCCCTGAGAAAAAAACCGCGTTGTAGATATTTTTTTTCCTTTGTCAATACTCTACAAAACTCATCTGCCCTAATGTCTTTCTAACCCCTGACATGTTTGTCCTGGTTGCCATGGAAATGCCAAACTAATTGATTTATTTCATCTCACCAGCATAGCTCTTTTCATTGATTTAATTCCCACAGGATGGACTTCCATTTTCTGCTACCTTGTCAGATTTCTTAAAGCTAATATCATTTTGTAGCATATTATAATGGCACGTTATGTTTGCTGCTTTTCACTCGTATATTTTACTTGTACGAAGAGTGAAAGAACAAAGCTTTACTCAGTTCTGTCTCTTTGTCTGTTTTACATGTCTTGTATTAATGTTGCTGAATTATTCCAGAATTGATTGTACTTTATTATAAAATATTCGCTACTCTTTCCGGCTGAAATCAGGAGCCGAAGCTACTGTGTTTTGGCACCTATTGTATTAATTATTTGCAATTGATTTTTAAGATATTTTTTAAAATTTTAGTATGCTTCATACTTGTGCGTAATGAAGTCTGGTTAATGCAAATTTGTCTAGACTATTCAATGAGTTTTATGCATAATACATAAATTGTTTTTTTTCCCCCATATATAAAACCATTAAATCTATTTATGCTGTAAACTATCCTTGATACGACCTTGACATTTGAAGGTGGAATTGTGTCCAAATGTAATGGGAAGTAGTACATTGTACATTGAGAGCATTGAAGGTATATTTGGACTGAACTCTTCATGGAAGTAGGCTTCTAAAGCAATTGACTTTACTTGTCCTTTAAGGGAGATGTCTAATGGTCAATCCTCCTCAGTGATCCTCCTCATTGGACCTGTTAGGTTATTTCCCATTCCAACCAGTGATGCATTAAAGGCCATGTTATGTAGTTTCCAACCAAAAGTATATCACATACCCAGCATTTTGATGAACCAGGTGTGGAGTACTAGTTGAAATGGGTAAAAGCCAATAACAGGTCTACTGAGGTGGATCGATCCTTTGACCTAATGTGCCATACACGGATGCTCTGCCACTGAGCTATATCAGACTCAATGAGAAATGTAGTCCATCATGATAGATGTCTGGGTAGAGACCTAACGGTACCCAGACGTCAATCAGTATCTTGATAGACTATGAAAAATCGAGCCAAAAACTTATTACTGATTCGCTTTCAGTAGCATTACCGGGTATATTTTAAATTTATTTATCAGTGACACTGACAATAAATTGTTGGTGAACATGTCGGTGTCAGAAATGTTTCTGTAGTACGTAAAATGAGAAGGCGTCACTGAGCTGAAGATATTTTTTGAACAGATTGTCTGGCAATTTCATTAATTTTTTAAAAGGTATTTAATGAATAACACTTGGGTAGATTATTACATATTGTATATATTTAATCATAAGATACATGTACTAGTAAATACTAAAGACTTCCTTTAAGCAGGAAAGAAACTCGGAATTCCAAAGTACCTTTATAATTTAGCATTATTTTCTGTATATACATAAAAGTACAAGAAGTCCATTTTCTTTTAAGCCAATTTGTGTAAATTTGCCATAGCACAAATTCACATGTTATTCCATTATTGATTTCCCCACAGGAAGTCATGAATTTTTTATTAATACATTTTCCCCAAGTGTCTTCGGTTGTGACTCAATGGATTACATGTACTGTTGTTTGGCAATTTGTGTTAGTTTATACATACAATAAAATTATTGTATAATAAACACAAATCAATGGTTATAATAACATGCAAGTTCCGTGTATAGTGTAGAATATAGTATCGTGTAACTCATGAAGTGAGTTCATTAGTTAGTTAGTTATAACTTATTTACATGCTTATATCCAATTATGGTTCAAGCACGTCTGTCCTGTTCACACAGTCCAGCTGCCTCGACTGCCTGTCCTGGACAGAAGTTATGATGGAGAAAATCTACTACTCTTGATGAGTATCAAGGGATCTTTTATATTTACTTTTCCACAGACGATTTTTCAAAATACGTTTTTAACTCATTAAGTTGGTTTAAATTAGACATTATTTGTCACAGAATCCCATCCAACAAATCTGTCCCCACCCACCCCACAACTGGTCCAAGTGTATAAATATTGTATTGGTACTCACAAGAACAGCTAGTAGTTGCTCAATGTTAATAAATAATACAGATCCACTCTGGCATCATAGCAAAATGTAACATACTGGTAGATACATGTAAAGTTTGTTTGTTTAATGATGCCACTGGAACACATCGATTATAAATTTGATAAACCAGTCATGTATCACTGGCTGGAATGGAAAATAGCCCATAAAAATGTTTCGCGGTATTGAGGATCGATCCCTCGACCCATCCCACCACAGGCAGACACTCTACCTCTAGACTACGTTCCGCCTCTCCATACCGGTAGCATGTGATTTTATTGATTGTTTGTTTTGTTTTCAGTTGGATCCGATTATGGATCTGCTGGGGACTCCGGGTATAGAAGACATGCAGACGGCGTGTGAGGGTGCTAAAGCTCACATCTTGAGTATGATTATAATAATGGTTTGTTTTGTTTTCAGTTGGATCTGATTACGGATCTGCTGGGGACGCCGGGTATAGAAGACACGCGGACAGCATGTGAGGGTGCTAAAGCTCAAATCTTGAGTATGGTTATAATGATATTGTATTTTGTTTTCAGTTGGATCTGATTACGGATCTGCTGGGGACGCCGGGTATAGAAGACATGCGGACAGCGTGTGAGGGTGCTAAAGCTCACATCTTGAGTATGATTATAATGATATTGTATTTTGTTTTCAGTTGGATCTGATTACGGATCTACTCGGGACGCCGGGTATAGAAGACATGCGGACAGCGTGTGAGGGTGCTAAAGCTCACATCTTGAGGCAGCCGCACAAGCCCCCGTCTCTCGCTGCACTCTACACTCTTTCATCTCAGGCCACGCACGAAGCTGTACACCTTCTATGCAGAATGCTCGTCTTTGATCCAGTACGTGACATTTCACCAGATTACTTACTGTAAAACGGATATTATTCACGGCCGTAAATTTTCGCGATTTGGAAAAAACGATCAACTCACGCTATGTAATTTTTTAGCTGTAAAAGTGAAATTGTTGTATTTTTCAATAGATATCATTATTAGTAATTATTTGGATGATTGCAATTTTCATGGTTAAATTTCAAAAGCAACAAATTACAGACTCTGGAATATGACGTTTTACAGTACTTTGTGACATATTTAAACATGATTTTCTCACTACTTACATGGTTTGCATTTGGTATCATTGAGATAGCCTTAATCAGGAACTGCATTTTACAAAAAATATAACAGGAAACCCATTTTACATGACAATTAAGTTTTTGGAATGCCGATTTTCAACCAAACTTTAATAAGTGAAAATTTTCTGCTGTAAAATTAGTTACGTACAGTTTAGTTATTTTTCAGTTTTTTATCTATTTTTGTGTGTTTTCGGAATCATATGTATAACATTTGTGACAATAATATTAAGCATTCATAAAAAATAGATATGTACAATGTTATTTTCGTTGTTCCTAGGATAAACGAATAACTGCCAGTGATGCTTTGACCCACCCGTATCTGGATGAGGGACGACTACGGTACCACTCGTGCATGTGTAAATGTTGCTTCAACACTAACAATGGGCGCCACTATACCAACGACTTCGAACCAGCCTGCTCACAGCCTTTCAGCTACCAGTTTGAAGATGAATTAACTTCAGTATCAAAAGTCAAAGGTAGGCATGTGTTGCTTCATTCTGAAAGTCCATGGAGCTTATGCTGCACTTTGCACTTACAGCTAAATAAGTGCAGACCCAGGAATTTTATTTAGAAGTGCAGGGATGTCACACCTAAAGATTCTAGTAGAGACATTATACATTAAAAGTAGTACCGGTATGTACATGAAATGGATCATTCACTGATTTTGGCACCAAACATTTTCTCTCTTGCGTCTGGAAAATAGCACTCACCATAGCATTGTTCCAGGGGCCACGGAACAGGAGGGAGTGGTGTCCCCAGTCCCTACTTTTCAGACTTTTGTTTTTCCAATAATATATGGTTTTTACCATATGATTTTTAACATTTCACATGTGGGGCCCAATCCCACCCTCACTTTTAGAACAGATAGTACTGTTAGATGTATTAAACAAACATTTAAAAGGTATATGCATGTTTTAATGTTAAATATATATTTTTCAGAAAAATTGCACAAGTTCATATCAGAACAACAACAAAAGGGTAAAAGAGTTCCATTGTGCTTAAATCCCAATTCCATTTCATTCAAGAGTTTCCAAAGGTTCGTATATATTGTATTTTTATTTCTTTAGTTCTTTGCAAGTGTTGTGCCATGTTGAACTAATGTCTGATGTAAGCAGGTGATAAAAAAATAGATGTGCTCATATTCAACTGAGATAGTGGTCTGGCCTATGTCATGGTTTCCTAAATCATGAATGGAATGATAAAGCTGTTAGGAACATATCAAAATGCAGTTTGTTTGTTAAAAAAGATAAGTTTGTTTAGACACCACATTGATTAGTAATCCGCGGCTATTTATATATCAGACATGTGGTCTCAGAAGACATCTGCTGTTGCAGCATAGGCTTCTCTTACCAAACAACAGCAAGTGGTCTTTTATGTGCACGTTCCCACAGACAGGATAGCACACACCATGGCCTTTGATATAGCAGTTGTGGATCACTGGTTTGAACCGGAAATAACCCAATGTGTCCATTGAGGAGTATTGATCCTTTGACCTCTCGAATCTCAGCCAGATGATTTTACCCTGAGCTAAGCCCCAGGCCTCTGTTTGAGAAAAGGGGCAGTAATTTCGTTTTCATTTGGATCTTGGCAATGAACTGTCAATGCCTTTTGAATCTTAAAATCAAGTCTAAACATTGCTTCATATGTAAGAGGAATGGGACCAAATATACAATTATAAAAAGTACTGCATTTGCTAACTCTTTTTTAATTATTAGATTAATAATTATGTTCATTGATTGGCAAATGTTCTGAAAAGAACACGATGTGAAGTATTTTGTGAAATGATCCAGTTAAGTCATAATTGAATATTTCATGAAATAGTTAAAATATTCACAATTTACTGATCTATTGATTTTGTGCTTTTCTTAATAACATTGATCTTTAATTGTATTTTCAGTGTGAAAGGTCGAAAGTCCCGCAGCCAGTCACATTCTCACCACAATTCAAACCTAGCCAGTAAATCCAGGGGTCCAAATCTTCCCTACGGCTGCTAACTGCTTTCACCGAGACCATGGTCTTTTATACACTTTCTGTGATCTGCCTTTCGCAGTTCTCCAGTCATAGTTCTACCTATGCTTTGGACTGAAGAAACAAGGCTTTTGATTGGACAGTTTACTATTCTCAGGTTTTCGCACCTTATGATTGGACAATAGTCTGTGGTCTTTTGACTGATGATGGAACAGAATGGTGTTGATCTAAGGTTGTTTGTGTCACCAGTGCTGTAAAGGACAGAGAAACTGTTTTTATCTGGATGTTTCAGACTGCATTGTGGGAAGTTTATCTGTACTTCAGTCCTGGGTGAAGTAACGCACACCTTTGATCTTCGATGTTGAAGACACAGCTGCAACAAAGACTAATTAAACAAAGTGAATATTCATCTGGAATTAAGACGAGATTAATCCTTCCGCGAGGATTTGATCTTAACCTGTGCTTGTGTGGCTGTATCATAGATAAAAGAGGACATCCGTGAAACGAAAAATGATTGGACACCAATGTAAATTGGTATTTGCAATAGATCCTTGTATCGAGCTATGCCATTGGCTTTGACTTGGCAAGGTTTTATTTGATTGGATACCAAAATTTGTTACTTGCAATAGATCCTTGTATCGAGCTATGCCATTGGCTATAACTAGGCAAGGTTTTATTTGATTGACAAGCTCATTTATTCATATCAATGTTACATCCAGTCTGTGTTTTCTCTCTGTGTGTTGTGTGCCTGCATGTTTCTACTGGTTGAAAGCTAAAATTAGATTCTGTTACTTGGTGCTGCCCTTCTATTCATCTGAAGGCGAACTAAACGTTGGATACAACATATTGTATCTGTGGTCGGTACTATTTTTATACAATACAAATTTTACACGTGTCTTAGTGTATGTATAGTTGGTGGTTGCCAAGTGCGTGTGTACATAAGTGTAAATATATATATATATGTGCGTGTGTATGTATGTATGTATGTATGTCTGAGCATATAAATGTGACGATTCTGCGATGATTCCAGCACACCAATGACCACATTTCCTTTTGTGATCTCATGTCTTTTCCTTCTCTATGTAGTCTATTTATTATTTATGTGAGGGTAAATGTGTGACATTCAATGGATATATCTTGGCTTATATGATTATTATTATATTATTATTGCAGCACTGTACTAACAATAAACATTATCTGCCCTATAGACATTTTAGAGCAACAATGGAGGTACGTGCGATTTTCAATTCAAGAAGGGGAAGATCTCTCTTGTAGCTGTTCATTTTGAGCCTCTTATCTTCCAGGAAGTGATTTTGACTCTTTCACCCATCGAGCAGAAGAGCTTGAAGAGACGAGAACTCTTTATGAAAAAAGAGCATTCTTTTCTAAAACAATGGTGTCCGTAGTAAAGTTTTATTTTTTTATTGCGAATGACGGCTATTCCTGACTTCCAGTAGATTATGATTACATTGAAAAGATTAAATAAAGATACCGGTACTAGACATCACAATTTGGTTAAATGGGCGGTAACCGAGCTGTTTCAGGAAAGTGCTATGCTCACGGCCATTTTCAATTAGAAAACTGGAAAACTTCTCTTCAAGAAGATATTGTCTTTGGAAAATGCCTGATCGCACGTACCTCAAGAAATGCCATATTTTAGCACACAGATAGCTATAATTTACTGTATATTCTCATTATTATATTAGGGTTTTTTGTAGAACAAAGTGCAGAGAAAACTGGGACTAAATGTAAAAAGTCTATTTTTAATTTTAATTTGAAAGAAAATATTTTTAAATTAATAAATTTAAGAATTGTAAAATATACCTGGAAGTAATTTTGTAATTATTTTTATCGTCCGCACCCTTTGTAACTATAGCAACTTATAAATATGATCTACATGAGTTACTACAGCAAATTGCTAGATCGTGTTTCGAGGTAATGTGTTTTTGATTTATATAAATTAACATGAATGTATGCTTGGCCAATCTATTCGTCTTGTGAGAATTATTTATTTAAATATACTTTAACAGTGTCAGTGCAGTATATTAAATATTGATAGGGGCTGCTTGTATTGGTTCTGTCAATAAAGGGTGCTGGCATCACTCAGGGTGCCTACAGGGCACAAAAAAAACTAATACCAAATTACTTTATTTAATATAGTTTTTGTCATACTTGGTAAAAATGTGAGCAATGATGCATTACATGTTTACACCATAACTATGCATTGTGAACTCAGTAATATATGAAGGCAACATCTTTGATTAATTTTCGATTCATTGATATATGTGCATGATCTGTTAATTTATTACTGTCCTTACTTGCAGACAGACATGAAAATTAAATTAATTTGTGCAGTATACATGTGTGTTTATATCCATGAATCTTCAATACTTTACAAATAGCACAGAAAACATTCAAGTACCATCATAAAAATGGTATAAAAAGTCCATGGTCAAATACTTGTCTTTTTTGAAAATGGGCAATGTTTTTATTAGGGGTCTGACTATACTTATTCCGATATGTGGGTCGTGATATGATATGTACCACGATACTTGACTTTTGATACTGTTTCCTTCACAGAGGTTAACTTTATTTTTAGTTTACAAAACAGGATAACCGTAATTAAAAGCAGTCATGATGGAAGCTGAATTACAGAATAGTATTATTGTCATCTAACTGAGTTCAAGTTCCTGTTACCAACCAACATATGTTTGTGTGAGCATATATTAACACATGTATTAATAACAATATAACTGTTCTCAATTGACCTTGTATTGTCATACAATTATCATCTATTGCAGTCTCTTTACAGCTCTCGTTTTTAAATGTCAGATTACATTCACAGTTTGTAGTGTTGAAAATATTGTCATGGACACGGTATTTAAGGAGTTGAAACTCACTTGCTCGAAAAACAATTTTTTTATGCAACTAATTCTTGAAGATTGATATGACCTTCCACCATTCCAATTACAAATTCCTGCGTCTCTACGTGAATAAGTTAGGACAGTTGTCACATATCATGTACATATGGATATTTACTACAATTATGCTTTGTATGATCATGAAACTATTAAAAACTTAGCACTGCTTGTAAACGAAATTCATCATGACTATTCATAATTGTACGTTTCTTTTTATTAGCTAATAGCTACCAACATTCTGAATTATTTATTAATATTAAAAATGCTTAAAATAAATATCTTTATATTACAGTCAAGGTACATGATTAATAGAATTATATAAATTATATATTGCAATGCAGGTATCCATTTACATAATTCAACAATTGAACATAATTATTTATAAGGTAATTACTGTTATATTTAAAATATATCTTCCCCTTTATTGAATGAACGTGTATATAATATGATTAGTATTATGAAGCTAACACTGTGTGATGCCATCAAAATGACATTGTGGCTTAATATTTCCTATAGTACCGGCAATGTAGCAAATTGCTTAATGAATTTGTAATGTGTAGTAGCATTGTTAAATTATGCACAAGAATGCTGTGTGAATGTCACGTTTTGCCCTGCCAATATGTGAATAAGATTGTTATTTGTATAATAAGTGAATGTGTAAAGAACGAAACAACACAAATTATAGACTTTGAATGCATCCTATGGTGAATGGAAACTACTAAGTCATTTGTATTTTTATATTATATGTGTGTGTATTAGAGAGAAACTGTCACATGAATTTCGCCAGTAAAATGTTAACTGGTATGGGAACGGATACAGGTGAAGCATTTAATAAACCAAAGAAATTAATTCGCATTTAGTGTTAAATTGCGATTGTTGTAAATTTTTTTTCAATGGCATTTGTATATAATATTTTGTTATATACTTGATCAACATTTTTGGCATGTACTGTATTTAATGTCACCTACAAACAAAATTGGCCCTCGACTAAATACTTTAAATACTGCCTTGCATGATAGTTAGTAGTTCATTGGAAGCATGCCAAAATTCAATATATTCCATGGCATCACCATGTCAAAACAATAAATACATTTTTTTTTCTTTTTTTTTTCGGTCTAGTGAAGAAAAAAGGTGATTCTCATTGTTTTTTTAAATTAAGTCTTTAGTGTATAAAGATGATAAGTGTGCGTGTGGAGGGGAGATTAGAGGGTTAAATATGTTGAATTTTAAAAACATACATGTACACTCAAACATCTTTGCCCCCAAAAAATCTTTAAAGTTGAGGGTTGAGCACATGAGCCCCTTATGCCCCCTCTTCCTAAAACCCCTTATACCCCCTGTTTCTAAAGCTTCTATTGTTTCTTTACACCTGTGCTAGATGCTGAAGTTAATTTACGTTGTTATTTTATGCTTTACCTGTAATCGGTTAACACATCAGAAAGAAATGATACTATTATCAAACACAAACAGTTAGTAAAACGAGCCAAACATCACTTCATGCATAATAATACTGCCAGTGTAGGATTGACCATTCATCGTCATCATTGTCGTCATCATCACGGTGCGAGTCACGAACTCCCACTCTCATCAACAAACTACAACTCCCACGTTAGTGAAGGGAGGTAACTACATCTTCCACGTTAGTGAAGGGAGGTAACCTCTGATCATTTGAGTGTCTGATAATTGCGTTTCTCACGAAAAAAAACTTTGCCATTCCAGTGAAGTATTATTTGTACATAGTCTGTATGCATTGAGTGTGTTGTACAGTTGCATTCACTTGTGGTTGTCTATTGATTGTTTGGGTTGCATTAAATGTTTAGAGTTATTCCTGCCATAATTATACGTGTATGTTATAACTATGTTATGACTGTATGATTTAGATATTGCGTTGTTTAATAGCTTGGATGATACATGTATTCTCAACAGTAACCAGTGTGCCACTTTGGTCATTTTTACAAATGTATTTTCAAAGTATCAACGTAAAGCATTTTCACACAGAACATCTATTGATTAGCATGTAAGATGATTGCAATCTACTGGCTATGTCTTGTATATATATGTATATATACATGTTAAAAGGCCATGTCTGAGGTAAACTTCCAAAAGTGCATATAAAAGCACCCTTGCTGCTAATAAACATTAATCCTGGTTTACTCACAGCCTTTAAAAATGGGAACTTCTATTCATTGATAGTGAAATAGTGTTTGTACGTCTGTTTGAACATACAATCAATTAAATCATCTTAATAATATCCAGTTTAAATAATAAAAAAGGTAGCGTATGTGGCTGTGATTGTTTTCTTGCGTAGACCATGGTTGTGTTATTGACACCCAATATTGATGTCTTTTTTCGTGCTGGGGTGTCGTTAAAGAACAATTCATTCATGATTGTGTTGAAATTATCAATAATTTACATCCTAATTGCTTCTGATTAAAAAAAATATTCATCTATAGTGTTTGAAGAGAATAATGATAACACCATTTTATTTGTCTGAGTCCACCTATTATTTATAGAATATTTGCTCAAATAAGAATATTAATTTAAAAAGTCCTGTGTACCAGACTATACATTGTATTTATACGAGTATTTTAAAACTCAGTTTGTGGGGAATTTTTGCTCAAACTGAGTTACAAAGAAAAATTTATATTTAGTTCTAGTACCTCAATGACTCTAAAAAAAAACTATGTATGTATGCATGGGCGTCACTTGGTGGGGGACAGGGGGTACACATCCCCCCACTTTTTGGAGTTGGAGGGTTGGGGGACCTACATGCAAATGTCTCCCTCCTAAACAAATATTTGTAACAAACGGTCCCCCCCCCCCAACTCCCCCCGCCACCACAACTTTTCTTCAGAAAATGACACCTATGTATGTATGCAGTTCCAACCACTGTATTATACTAAGGAGGTACACTGGTTATCTACCTACATGTATATATAGTGTAGTCGAGGTTCCAATACTATTAATACTATTATTGTAGTCTTAGGTTACTAACATTCAGTGCTGTTTAGTCAAACATGCAAATATCTGTTACTCCTTTTTAGCACGATACAGTTTATTCAATATTTAATGTAGATTTTTAAACAATTACTGAAAATATATCATTTTGACTGCAAATTTGTTACTGTTGGTTCAAAGATGTATTACATTGATGTCGAACAGAGTGCTTGACAGTACAAATCATAACCGGTTAAATCGGAATTGTTTTATAACAACTATTAGTTCGGCCGAGCGGTTATAGTACAATACGGCAGTACTATAAAGTTCTATATTACAGAGGTTTCCCCAGAGCCATAAGGCATAGAGAATTGGTTTAGCGTAATGGCTTTGTAAGGGCCTTAAATTCAGTTGTTTTTCCCTGTATAATATATAATGGCCAATCTATCAAACTTTTACTCATGAATTTTACATAAATATAATATTATTGTTAAATTTTAAGAATGTAAGCGCCTTAAAAAATTCCTGTAGGAAAGGCCTGTTGATTATAGATACTTAAAAAGGATTGGTCACAGATTTCAGCATCACACTTTTCCGCTTTGGTGTGACTGCAGAAAATCGAATTAGAATTATTTCCTTCAAAGCTGTAAAGGGATCAGTTAACAGACCAAGCCTTTATTAACACCTTTCTGTTACATGTGAACAACAAGTTACTTGGAAAGAAGGATGTAGCATATGATAATGTATATGATTCAACCTACTACTACATATATAGGGGAATAAATGAAAATCACAAGAGCAGTTAGTGTACAGAGTAAATGCAATATTTGATAATATAGCAACTGCTGTAAAATGTCTACTTCAAATTAATATTTCAACTCTACATCCGTGTTTTATTTTGCAAAGTATCTGTACGACTTGTAACAAGCAATTTTATGTATAAAAATGATATTTTGACATTAGTGTTGATGTTAAGAATAACAATATCTTAAAATTAATACAGGTATGCAATGATCTTCATAAACAAGAACAGCACTTTGTCTTTTGCTAACATTAATTTAGTTGCGTACAACTAGCTTTACTTCATTGTGCTTTTCGTGACAAAATGGTGACCAATACTCTTTAATAATAGGTTATTCTTGTTTTAAATGCCAGATCAGCCTTGTTTTCAATAGGGCGAGCGCTCACGAATAATGTACTGGTACCGATCGTGTACTATCATATCACATTCATTTAATGTTAGCTGAAAACACTGGTGACAAGAGGTTTTGTCTCGGTAGCAGAACGCTCGCCCTATTGAACGCAAGGCAGTACAATGGTATTGAGTCATGTTAAAAATAGTTTTGGTCAAGCAAATATTTGATGATTAATGGAAAGTATTTCGCTAAACATTCAGAATTGCATGTTGTACTTAACAGCACATTATTTAGAACCATACTTTTTTATTAACTCTTTCACCCGTAACCATCTCTGCTAAGTTATACATGTGTTAAGGGTTAAGATAGAGTTAAAATTAGTGTAGGTGAAAAGCTACCTCTTTTGTGTTTTCCAGTCATATATTATATTGTGCAGTATAAACTTATTATTATTATTAATTATGGGTAACTGTTTTGGCAGTTTTTCTGCATCTGGTACGTTTATTATAAAACTTTTAGAGTACAGACTCGAATCCCAATCTTAGTCTGGTTTCTATGTAATTTGTATGGCGTTGTCATTGCATTAGAGTCTAGTTGACATGGATCCAGATTTTGTGAATATACAGGACACCTTAGTATAGACACACATAGAAGTATTAGGGACTACATGTATTTAAACAAATATCAGACTATATACATCATTACATGTATAATCATGTCGTGGACAGAACTCTCTGGCAAAGTCATAGGTTGTGCCCAGGACATGTGTGCTTCAACACTTTTCTGATGGAAGCACACCAAAAATGCCCCAAGCCAACCCATTATATATAAAATAATATTGTTCCAAACAAAAGGGGTACCGCTCTAAATCTCTGCATGTCTAGACTCTTGTTTGATACACTAACTGTTTTATAATGACGGCCTGGATTCAAATGTTAAGAGTGATTGCTAAGTATAGTTTTAATTTACGTCTGCTTGAAGGTTAGGCATAGTTTGTTCATTTTTCTTCGGCTTCTCAGAAGCTCAATTCTGTGTACATAGTAATGACTGAAGGTGCTGGACGTTGTAATATAAAAATGGGTCTTTCTCTTTCATGTTTGCTGTCGAGGCATAATTTGTGCAACGTGGCATTTAATATTTGTATAATATACCTGTCATGATCTAATTTATTCAAAATGTATGATGAAACATAACTACTGTGTTACATCATCGTCAGTTACAATTAAAAAGTATTGAGGTACATTGCAAACACATTTTTTTATTTAAATTAGTGTTTTTTTGGTATTTTTTAAATGTTTGAGGTACATTGCAAAATGTAAAAGTAACCGTTTTCCTTCATGTAATTTTAAAATTATTAAGGTGCATTGCAAATTTTTTAAATTAGAAAGAATCAATATGCACAATGTTTTTAATTACTTCCCGGTTAAAATTTACAGTTGCAAACTTTTGCTCTGAGAGATAATATAAAAAATGATTTAAGCTATCTTAACTTGATCACAATGTGAAACTAAAATGTTCGATAACAAAAGCTATAAATCGCTGAAAACGGGAATTGAATAACAATAAATAAGAACATCAACAATCGAAAAAAATTAGTATAGATTGCAGAACATATACAAATTTCAAGCTAAAATTAAAGATACAGAATAATAACCGTGTTATCTAGAACCATTTAATATTGACTTCTCGATGGAGGTATGTATATGTATGAACAAGCTGGCAATCTTTCGTCATCCATCGATTTATTACCGATATCTCCATACTAGTGTTTTGATCCATCAAACATCTAGATAATGAAGTTTGAATGTGTGTTGAATTTTCTGTCAAAAATGACTTACTGGTAGAGAGAGCTTCGTGAAAGTGTATTACCCGGTAGTATAGTGAGACAACCACAAGAATCTCTGCTTTCATTAATATCACAGTTATCACCACTGACCATCCTGTAG
>JAUTCZ010114766.1:0-14614 GCA_032273805.1 Melanodrymia brightae
TCATTTGTTGATCTCGAACATTGGTGTGTAAAAAAATGATATCAACGATTCGTTCGTTATTGTTCGTAATTCTAAGGATTCATTCGTAACTTTCAGGGAGCGCTTGGTTGGTCATTCTAAAACGAAACGCGTTTCTAAAATACTTACCAAGAGTCTTAATCTCAGTGCAAGTTAAGGCCCAAAAAAAAAGGTGTGTTTAGGGTAACATGCCACAAAATGTTAGAGCCGGTCGGCCCGTTTTTTTATTTTTTTTTACCAAATAATTTTATTCCTCCCTTATCAAAGATAGCGGGAGAAAAAATAGTCATCCCTAAATAAAATGTTTATAAACAAGCAGATTTTTTTGTTTTAAAGCTCACATAACGAATATTTATTGCTTTTATCCATAAATGTTTGCCTGATTTAACCGTTAATGAATGAATTAAAAAACGCCAACGCAACGGTCCGTAATGGACAACTATACAATTACTGTACATAATCGAATAAAAATTAGTGAATATTTTATTAAGAACATAATATGACCTAAATAATTTCATTTTAACATTGTCATTATCTGCCTTTTCTTTTGTTATTCTTGATCAGATCTTCTGGTAGAATCTATGATTCAACCGGTAGAAAGTAGAATTCCAGTCTCTACTGGTAGAATCTCAGATTCTACCAGATTCCAGTTTTTACCACGACATATACATACATATATATACAATCATATTGTAATTTTAATAATTAAAGTTATAGTAGCTGAATTCATTATACATTAACCGCGCAGTCAAGGTGGCATCCGTCTTAAACTCGGTATATAGCCCTTTTAAACGAAAAAAAGAACCAGCGATATATCATTTTTGACTGTAGTACTTTGCAATAGTGCATAATATTATAATTATGTTAAGCTGCGTTCTGATTAAATAGTTTTAATAATCGTTAATCAGTTGATTGGATAGTGGGGTATTTTTGTATTTGTATGCCTGTATTCGAACACAAAATCGGTTAATATGTTTAGAAAATATTCAATAATGGCGATGTAACTTTAAATTCACATTCACCCGATTAAGACATGTTTGAGACACAAAGATCTAGAAAACATTCAGGTAGACAATATTAAAAGGCTAATTAATTGTCAATACTAAGGCATAAAACGTTTCGATAAAATTAATTAAATTAAAATTAAATGTCACTTAAAATGATTGAAACAAACATCAATTTAGAGAAGTAAAATCAACTCCTGCCTAAAGGCCATTTTGGACTTGTCTATAGCGACTACTTCCCAAACACACGGCATCTTAAGTTGTACACTTTGTTTATGAATACTGATATATTTCAGAAGTAAGTAAACATTACTATTTGTGCACAATAAATGTTTGGCGTTGGGAATGAAGATGAACATTCGCGAAGTATTTATAAACAACATATATCACCAGAAGTCGATAAAAGGTAAAACGCTAGCTATATAGAATGTTTTGATTGTAATCAAACAAAATACTAAAATGGATTAAAGTTGGCGAAGAGATCACAGTCTTGTGTAAACAGATGAAAAAAGTCTAGTATAGAAAATTCATTGGCTGTACATCATAATAATTGCATAATATGGCTTCACATCTGCAACCACCTTCCATTAGTTCGTAAGAACCGTTGTTTAGAAAGCAGTATTCGGTATTGTCAGCACCATCCACTGAGAAGAGAGATTACATCAGACAAGCTGGAAGAATGGATGAATCTCAACCTGATTGGTTACTGTACGTCATATCATTAGTCTAGTATCACATCACATTTTGTTGGTCTGAAACGTAATCTTACGCTCTTCATGCCACAATCGTCGGTTTGTTTTAAGTTGAAGCTGAAATATCAACAAAGAAAAAAAGAAATATATAATATCGTACACAACTTTCAGATAATAGTAATAGCAATACGCTTCTCTTGAAAAGTGGTTAAATATATTCCATGAAAATATATGTGAGTGACCTAACTCATAGCTTGTTTCTGAAATATGCTGATTTGCTTAAAATTAATTCAATGAGGTAATTTAGAATCACATAAACTTTATTTCACCTATCCAGTAGGCCTACATCCAATAATACCTCATGTAACTCGACAATAATGGTAATCGAAAATCATGATTTTGTTAGTTTTATGTATGAGATTTGAATGGTCTTTTGATAAATCTATTGTTAAATGACCGTCAGAAAAAAAAGTACTGACACTCTCCATATATTATCCGTGTTTCACAGAGTTGTATTTTGATACCATTTATTTTTTTAGTTTCAAAACGAGCGATATTGAGTTGAATACGTAACCAAAACATAAAAATTACGTCAACATGGATTTCATCCTTTTTATCATAAATAATTATTCATATAGAAACAAAATAATAAGATGAAACTTTACTAATAAAACAAATAGCCTGATCCATAAAAAGAGATATTACATGTACCTACAAATCATAATGTTACTATTAGAAGGAAAACAATCTATACAACTAAGTATGTTATTTGTGTCTGGATGAGACTAACATTCCTATGTATAGCATTAAAAACGCTTCTGGACATCCGTTCTTACGGACTTGTATTCCTTTCAACGCTTATAAAACCATATTCATAGGACCCCGCATAGGTGAGTGGTAATAATACCTACCTGCATGCTTTAACCACTCTAATCCGAGCAAGAACTATCCTCTAGAATCTGGATACACTAAGTTCATATCTCTAGTTTCGTCCGAGGGAATCACATTGGCAGTGCTATCCATGTTGGTGTCACTGTCTGGCTGTCCCGACTCTGCAGTATCGTACACACTTGTCGTGTGATCCTCCCCACTTGTCCGACTCCCTCCAGTGCGACTGACCAAGTCGCTTGACGGGGAAGATCGCAATAGGTTCGGGTCGGAAAGACTCGAGTCTGAGAAACCCGAATATTCAGCAGAATTAGAATAAATTAAACTATCGTCATTTTCCAAATGTTCTGGTGAACTTGTACCGTATATCGGGGATGATACCGATCGTGTGCACCTAGCTTTCCACATTAAGTTGTTCTTCGCATGATTTGCCACACTATCACTGAAGTCAACGTCTTCTTCTGATCTGTCGGGACTACCCCAAGAAGACAACTGATGCTCCTCCTCGGCACTTTCGATGTTCATAAACGTCGGGGTGGTAGGATGCGGGTTCGAGGGAATGTGCGTCGATATGTTATTCTGATAATGCATTTTTGAATTAGACAATATATTGTTATCACAAATAGTTCCATTCCGTGCAGAAAGTTTCACCTCTGAGCACTCGCCATGGCTACAAGCGGCCATAAGAAGGTTCTCGGTTTCCTCACAGTCTATTGCATCTCGTTTTAAATTGGATCTCCTTTTAGCTGGTGAAGGTTCGAGCAAACATGGACTAGACCGCAGAACAGGTGCCAATTTTTCATTATATGCCTGGTTCAAATTGTGCCTACTGTTTGGTAGAGAACCTGTAAATAAGCATAACATTATTATAAATATGTTGTGTTATGTTATATATCAGAATAACACGGGGCCAAGAATGAGAGACTAAGTTTAAAAAACGAACAGCTGTAAAGAATATAGAAATGGTATACTGTGGAGTATTCGCCAAATCAGCCAATAAATCAAAACTTATCTCAAATGTTATGGATATTTCGAGGAATATAAAAATTATGTTAATCTGGAATTCAGTTCACAAGAGACGATTATATTATTTGGAAGAACATTAATCATAAGTCAAACATGTTTTGTCGGTTGCTTCAACTACGACATAAAGTATATTGTTTTGCGCATGTTAGACGTTTCAGATATAAAAGTCGTATTGTAACAAAACGATTCTGTCATATAACTTTATGTAAACCCTAAGCGTTGTATTACAGAGCAACTGCTTGAATTCGTGAATCTCAAGTTTGAATGTACGTTTATTGTGTAAACCACGCATTGCTCAATTTAGTAGTTGAAATCACGTTTACACCTCATTTCTTTATTCCAGTGATCTGAGTTCATTGACTTAGAGATAATATAATTATACTGTTATGGGAATAATACAAATTAATCAACAACAATTGAGAACCAAAAAAAAAAAGCAAATACAAATAAAGAAATGCAATTGATTCGTTTTCTGTTATAAACAAGAAGGTGTAACAGGCACGGTGACAGTGAATGTTTTAAAAGTGTTTGTAAATTACATTCATATGTAATTAGAGAAACCTCACAATCAGAAAACTAACGGCGAGACTTGTAGTACACCATTTTGAAAAACTAAATTCTTCAATTGGTTCCAATTGACGATACAAGCGACGTCAATGCCACCCCCACACACACGAACATAGCTATGAAAACAGAATTGTAAATCGTGCATGTGATTATCCTGCCATACCAGTGTCAGCAGCAGCACATTTGCCCGGGTGGATCAATATTAAAGTGGGAAAATGGATTCATGTAAAACAAGCAAATGGAATATACCGTATAAAGAAATTAACGATGTCAAGAATCTGTTAAATAAAGTTTCTGTAGTGTATCACTCGGCTGCGTGTGCCAACACACTGATATTACGAATCACACCTTGTGCCAGCAATATAATACAAAGCATCATATTTCTGACTCTCTTTTATTATTAAAATTAACATTTACTTACATCGTACATCTTATATAGGTAGTTCCTCAAACAAATACCTTACCTTTCTACACATTTTGTCCACGAAGATTCACCAAATCCGTGTGACAGGGAGTTAAAGACACATTCCCGTGTTTTGAGACTGATCCCACCTATATTGTCATCTAATGCTATCTTAACATATGTCTGGCTAATAGAACATTTTTATTAGATGTGCACGTACAGTTGACACTGTACGTGTGTCAAACTCGGGAGTTAATACATTGTGTTCATACCTGTATTTGGATTATTGCTATTATATCAAGGTGGCATGTAATTATTGTAAACTGTCTTTTTTTTTGCGAGGTTATAAACTGTTAATCCTCCCCCTCCCCCAACCTCTTTTCCTGTCATGGACGCAAGGGCTGGACTTGACCAGAACGCATGCCCATGACAGGCGTCTGCTATAACAGCTTGCTCTGAATGTAGACGTTAAACATCCTGACCTGACCTGAAAGTAATATCAATGGCCGCCTCTGTTATACTTTGTCTATTGGGAAACAGCAAAATAGTGTTTTATATAATTCTACATGTATTTTGTTTAGGAAAACCATTACTTTTACTAAATCAACTAAATATGGATATTGCTATTATGGGTATTTATCTTTGAAACAAAGAGTCCTTATTTGTATGTATTTACTCCTTTGATTTGAAACATATTTTATTGCTTTTGAAAAACAAATGGATTAGGAACAACTTACATAATAAATGACAATAATAATAATAATAATAATAATAATAATAATAAGTTTATACAATGAGTCGCTTTGAATCTTCACGATCCTATAAAAATATCACTAGTTAATACACACATAATACATGTAGTATCAAAAGGTTCATGAACGATAAACAAATGGAAACAATGATATTGACGACCTGAAAAAAACGGCATGTGGTATAACTGTGAAACATGACTGGTGAAGCGAGAACAGTGTCGGGGTTGGCCGGGCAGGTGGACGAGGGAAGTGGAGCATTGGACTGGTGTGACCATCACAAAAGCATAGGTGGATGGCGACGCTAGTGAAGGAAAGGCGCGGTCAAGCAGAGGGGGGAATCTAAAGAACTACAACAATAAACCGGAGCACAACCGTGATGTGAAGCCTATGAATAATCACAATAATTACAGCTTGACCAGTACACTAGACGACGGAAGCCAAAAGCACATTTATTCCGCAGGAGTTTGATACAAGCCAAAACACCCTGGTGAACTGCAGAGCTTATTTCGAAACGTTATTTCTTCTTATTGTTTGATTTATTTAATAAACTGGGTAACTTCTTTCTAAAGATGGTATACGTATATACACCTTGATTTACACAAATGTGTTTCACATGCAATTATATATATTTATTTATGAATCTGAGAGAAGAATTAAATATATTTTCAAATTGGTGGAAAGATAGTGCTCCATTTTGGGATGAGGAATTTACATTGAGGGAATTTACTACTTGCTCTCGTGCAGGTCACACCAGTGCATGTGCTCTGTCATAACACAAAACGCCCTTCCTTGCATATTACACCACTCACCTGTTCAGTTGAGTAGAAACGTTTCATCTGCAAGAGAATTTTGTGAGGAATCCAATGTTAATAAAAAAAATAAAGTAAAATCAAACGTGCAGTCAATGTTGAAGAGGAAACTAAAGTTTTAGAATATAATTGTAATTATTTTCTAGATTAATAAAAAAGTGTTCCCAGGGTTAATCCACAAAACATAGTTCGTTTTTCGTCCGAGTTTATTCATAACGGTAGATGTTTAAATTTCTTTGAATTAGAAAATATCTAATTCTATTTCTTAATACACTGACTTAACCCCTTTATTCCCTGGGTTTTATCAAATGTTCCTCGTACTCACTAATTCACCCGTTCCACCCGTAACAAAGTTTTAACAATTTCAAGTTAGTTATAGCTTATAAGGTTCAAGCAGGTCTGTCATATGGCCACGCAGGCCACCTGCATCGACTGCCTGCCCAGAACAGAAATTATTGTTAGTATGATAGAGAAAAAACGCTACTTCTATCTGATAAGTAGCAGATGGACAGATGGACAGAACATACCACTCACTGACTCTGTTAACCAGTAGTGCGACACTGGCTGGTGCACGTGTTGTACACCTACCCATTGAGACTTGCGAAGCACTCTAGGGTTGGAGCCGGTACGAGCCACTACACCAAGGAGATTGGTACTATTTCAACATTGTCCTATCACTAAACTCTACATACATGTATGGTATTGTGTACCATTATTACAAACTATGTACCCTTTTAATAAGAATCAGAGTATTTTGTAGAAAAATAAACTATACTTCTGTGGTCTGTGAATATTTGCAATGTACAACAAAACCATTTCCCAAGCTACAAATAAAAAAGTATGTGTTATTGAATTAGAACAGACTAATAGCAGGTAAAGCAAACAAGGAAAATCCAAACTGTAAAAACCGAACTAAAAACAGTGCAGACGTAACGAGGAAGAGTAAACTGTTTGATAATAATAATATTCTCATAGACACACTGATTAAAATCATCACATGTATGCCCTTGTTTAGAGTTTATCACTGCAGTTTATCAACTTACATGTATTTATTACAAGTTCTTTGCTCTAACGTAGGAATAAAACACTTTACTATTTACATAGTTCGTCATGTTTAAATAACTTGGCTACATGTACTAATTCTTATTACACAAATAAAGTAAATCAAACACTGTTATGTAATACAACAACTTTTCGGACTACATGCATTATTGTTTTCTTTGGCATCACAAGCACATTAAAATTAAACGTGTTCTTTAATACTTGTTGTTTAGGTAGACATGTTTATAGCCCACCAGGAACATAATTATTATAACACTTTGCAATGGCGTTTGGCCCACGGGATTTCTATTTGCATTCCAAAGGCTTGCTCTATACAATGAAAATACTGTCTCTGAAATGATATTCCATGTATTTTGAGAGAAATGCGGAAAATAATTAAAAACGTCTTTAAATTGGTATTTTAATCATAATAATGTTATATCCTAGGATTTAAAGTAATTGGCATCAACTTTTTGAAAAACACCGCATTTTGCTGTTTTACCATTTTATAGCGATTGGTAATACGATGAAGTTATTATCGTTATATCGCTGGCCAAACGCAAGTAACATTTTACATCACTTTTTACATCAATAATCTCTTGGTTTCATTATCCATAGTTCCTCATGACTGATTTCAGTATAGAGAGGAATGGATTTCGAGTAGATCGAGGTTATCGAACGATTATTGACACCCAATTTGTCATGGAAATATATCGTCTTTATATCGAATGTACTCATTCTAGCATAACAAAAACTACTCATGTAACAAATCACAGAATCTGAACACGTTACAATCGGACTTAGGAGAGTAACCAAGCCTGTTTGTTTCCGCTTTGGTCTGGATCCAGTCTGATATATACTGCAGGGAATCAAATCAATGTTTATTGAACGACATATACATACACTCATATAACCACCTGATGATGATGATGATGGTGATGATGATGATGATGATGATGATGATGATGATGCTGCTGATGATGATGATGATACACCCTGCGACCATTCGCATTGTACCGACATTCAGATTATATCGCTCCTTTACGATAGTCTACAGTTATTAAATGGGTTAGTTACAACTTATTTACGTATTTATATCCAATTAAGGTTCAAGTACGTCTGGCATGGTCACGCAGTCCAGCTGCATCGAATGCCTGTCCTGCAGGACAGAAGTTAGTGTTCGTATAAGAGGAAACCCGCTACTACTTTTTATTGCACCAGTTGCGTACTCGTTGAGCCTTTTAGGGCACTTACTCTAGGCTGGAGTTGGTACTGGGATTAGCCAGTACATACTGGTCAGTCTTAAACCCGATACGTTAACTACTGCGCTACGGAGGCCGGTAATACTAACATATGAACATAGTATTATGTGCAGACCCCTTCCACTTTGGTGTGGCCAAACATAACAGCCTTCAGAATGAATGTGCATAAAGAGGGTACGACCGTATGGGACAAAATAGTTTTAAGTTTTGACGATTGAAGAATGAAAGGAAGACGATATCTCTAACTAAATTGATGTTTAAAGGAAATGACGGAATTTGTCATATATTTTTAAATGTTACTCTAGGATTTAATGCAGTATTCAATATAGTCAGTAAACAAATTATGTAAATTAACGGATATCTACTTATTACTCTAGCATACATCTTAGTAAAACTGATCACAGCAAGCAAAAGACAAAAACACAAATATTTTAAACTTAACATAATCAAAGCAGTAATTCATGCACATAAGACATTCATTTTTGTTTATAGGTGGATCGTAATTTTTTGGCCTACCTGATTTTGTGTTTGCTATGAGATGATAGTTGGCAAGCTTCCTGCTGGTCGATGGACTGCTAGCGTGCAGACGGTTAGCCAAAGACACCGCCTTTCGAAACCCTAACTTTGGTTTTATGAACTCCTGAGAGTAGAGGTTGTCCGTGGAAGAACAGTTTCTCTCATTTATATCTACAAACCGCGGATGCTTTTCCACGGAGAGTGATTTATATCTTTTAAAGCTGGATTTTTTAGGTGGAGGCAATGGAGCATGAAGTTGTCTTCCATCTCCACCTCCTCCTCCTTCAGAGTCTGTCATTTGTGTCGGATTTGGAAGAGGATTTTCACATTCCCATGTTGTTGTCAAACCGCTGTCTAACTTTTGAACAACTTGGTTTGGACAAAACTGAACACTGGGCCTATTGAATCCAGTTTCTTGTTGTTGCTGTTGTTGTTGTTGTTGTTGTTGATTATTATTATTATTATTATAATATTCGTGTCGATCGTTGACACGTGTTTGGTACGGTGGACAGTGAGACTGTGAGCTGGACAGACGTGAAGGGTCGTCAAGTGGGTTCACGTAAACGTTATGTTTGGGGCTATCAGAGGTGGGTTGGCTCATGTTGGAGGGGCTGTTCTGGGGGTGGGTCGTACAGCTGGCGAATGTGTCTGAGCTAGTTGAGCTGGTTTGGCGGTGAAGCTGTTTCATTTCGATGCAACTCTTGTCTGGCAACACAGGGTCGTACCTACCCTAAAACCAAGCAAACAAACACAATCAAGTGATATTAGTTGACGTAAAAAAAACAGTATCTGGTATTGTTATTGAAGCGAATAAATTATAAGTTGTAATCTGATAAGAGTTTTCTCGAATTTATTGACACATGGTAACCTTGTAATATGGAAGAGTTTTTTCGACTTTATTGACACATGGTAATCTTGTAATCTGATAGTTTTCACAACTTTATTGACACATGGTAACCTTGTAATCTGAAAGAGTGTTTACCACTTTATTGACACATGGTAACCTTGTAATCTGAAAGAGTGTTCATGACTTTATTGACACTTGATTAACTTGTAATCTGAAAGAGTTTTCTCTACTTTATTGACACATGATAACCTTGTAATCTGAAAGAGTTTTCTCGACTTTATTGACACATGGTAACCTTGTAATCTGAAAGAGTTTTCTCTACTTTATTGACACATGGTATCCTTGTAATCTGAAAGAGTTTTCACGACTTTATTGACACATGGTATCCTTGTAATCTGAAAGAGTTTTCACGACTTTATTGACACATGGTAACCTTGTAATCTGAAAGAGTTTTCACGACTTTATTGACACATGGTAACCTTGTAATCTGAATGAGTTTTCACGACTTTATTGACACATGGTAACCTTGTAATCTGAAAGAGATTTCACGACTTTATTGACACATGGTAACCTTGTAATCTGAAAGAGTTTTCTCGACTTTATTGACACATGGTAACCTTGTAATCTGAAAAGAGTTTTAAATAATTTTTAGAGAAGACAAATTCAAACTTTTCATCTATTAACCTCTATCCTGCAATAAATTATAAGTTTATATACAATCAAGTTATCTCGAACGTTGTAATCTCGAATACCATGGATATATCGAAGAACGTGTAACAGCAAATTTACTATCGTTCGAACATGTGCCTTCAACTAGGAGATAACGAATTTCGAAAGCATATAATAGGAATGGAAAACCAAAAGGTAATAATATTATGTGCATGGCATATATTGAATGCGTGTTTGTTTGGATAACTCACCAGTTGAGAGCTGCACTACTTTCAATGGAAATGTTGATATCCCAATACTAGATTCTCAAATATTTTTAATGAAAGTATTGATGTGCCAATAATAGAAAGAGTTGCATTATCACATTAAATAAAAGAGTGAATATTTAAAGAGCTATGACTATTTAATATTCACTGAACGTGTGGATATTCCAATAGCGATGGCTGTTTAAAAAACTAGTAATGCAAAGACGAATGATTCTTTTGTTTTTCGTCTTCTTTTTTATATAATTTTGTTTTCCTTTCATCGCTGTTATGTTCTTTGAAAACGTTTTATCCAGCCATTTTCGTTAATATTGTTATATAAAACACTTATGTGTATCATTACGTACATAGAAAAGGACTGCGTAAGTATGTATAGGTATGGGAAAAATCTTTGTAAATAAATATGCAGTGGATGTTCAATCAGATATACATACAAAAATGTAGTTCACCACGAAGGCAACTATTTTAATGAATTCAGATTTAATGAATAAACATGTAATGAATTTCGATTACTAGTATCATTACATTTAATGTATTTAATGTATGAATTGTATTAATATTTTCAAAATTTTTATGTATTTATTGTATAATGTACTACATGTATATATATGCAAGGATTAAAGCAAATAAACTATACTATACTATACCCATCACCACTTACCATTCATTAGTTTGTTAAAGCAAAACAAGTCGTCTGCTAGTATAGAAAATAAGCTTCTGATCAAATTTAAGAAGTTGAAGTTGTTTATTGCTTTAAGTTATACAACTAATCAGCATAAATAGAACATAGTTAACGTTATAGTGACTAAGTGAAAACATATCTTAATTATTTTACTGTCCTTGGACTTTTGCCTAAAATAATTGTTACTTAAAGCCGCTGATTCGAGTTTAAGACGATACGTCGGCCTACCTAAAGCTATTGTAACATGTTTTCTAGTACTAAAGCCGTGTTTAATTATTATAATTAAAATGTTCTTGTTTAGAATATTTATATCTCTCTATCCTGTCTGTTTCTTGTTCTCCAAATATTTGTAGTAGCCACGGTTAAGTGTTGAAGATGGTGGCCATATAATGATGTTTCGCGAACACATAGTGTCATCACTGTGTAAACAGTAGGTTATGTGTATATACCGTCAAAACATCATCTTGGCACTTCCATATAGAAATATTGTTTGATAATTTTCCTATTGTAAGCTTTCTGACACGTGCTTTTGTGGCATCTCTCTTAAACACAAATCAACGGCTTTAAAACATTATTACAACTATCTAGATGTTCAGAAACAAAACAGATAGACATACACACATGTATATTGATATTCTAAGCAAGAACATTTTAATTTTAATAATTAAAAAGGGCTTTTCTAGTAGAAAAAACGTAGATATCCGTTAATACGTATTAAGGGATATCAGATGTCCCAGGTTCGATTTCCATTGGCGAAAAACAAGATGTGTTTTTATCTTTGTAAATTCCAATAAAAGAATGCTACTTTATTTATAATTTAACATCGTAATTTGTGAAACATCCTATATACGGTACCTTAATCGTTTACTAAATAATGTAATCAACAGGCTTTTCGGTGACCAAATGATGTAGTAAATAATATGCAAATGAAATCCCCTTAAGACCATGATGAATTGATCCTATATATTATTTACACCAGAGACATATGCGTAGATCGTGCATACGCTATCATATTTCACAAATTCTGGAAACACTCCTAATCATTCTACACATTCAGAAGTGCATGAATAATATTCCACTGTTCGACAAACCTCTACAATGACCAAGTTATAACACTTATGTAGAAGAATAGTATAAAGCAGTATACTGCAATCGATGGTAATTCCCGGTTGTATTAAATTTTAGCATAATTTTGATATTTGTGTTAAGTGTGTCCACGCAAAGCGTGTGTATCGACTTATAAGAAGCAGTTCGTGATAATGAAAAGCAAGGTTTTCTTTTCAGACGTGCCGCTGTCAGATGTTCATAGTGAAGGAACCATTACTAGACCTTGACTATTAAAACAGCGTCTTGTTGTCTCAGGTTTAATGTCTTGGCGCAAACATCACCAATCAAAATATTGGTTATTCTTTCGTTTTTCCATTACAAATTGTTTAATATCATTGTGAGGTATTTACTAAAACTCATGTCTTAGTGACTATTAGCATAGTATATATCTCATTTCAATCGCATTACGTTTAATAAAACTATTTTAACCTTACTAGATATAATTTAAATCACGATTTATCCCGTACTAGATTGTGTTGCCTGCTTTCATGCGCTGCCTGATCTTACATTTCTGCGAAGTCAAACTGTGCTCTATTTGCTTCTACCAATAACTGTAAGTTATGCCACTAAGAGCAACCTGTCGGTCATAAATATGTTTAGGTAAGACAAACAAATAGTAATCACTCGTCTTTAATGCACGACAATATCAAGATACAGTGGTTTTGTTTTAAAATTCGCCAATGCTAGTTTCATCCTAACAGATGTATCTCAAGGCTACGCATCTACGTGCCTCCATAAGACACTCATGATAGATCTCTATACGGCCTGAGTGTAATAAATTATGTCTTGTCTATAGAGATTACCTAAAACGATAATTGATTGACTATAACGATGCATGTCTTTGTGGATACCTACAATCGTATTCTACTCAACCGAACCTCGGCAATAGTAACTATACCTCCAATGATTACTATGAATCTCTCATCACATCTCATATTTAATCAAATTCCAAGCAGCAAAGTAAAATCTTAGACCCAGATTCGAGTCTATCCTCCACCTACCCGCAACATCCTACACACACACACCAAGCTGTGAATTATTGCTGTCTGTCAATCAAAAGCCCATTTGATTGGAGTATTAATCAATTTTTGTAAATATCGTTATTGGAATGGTTAAGCCTTTGGGAGATTCGGTATTTATGGATGGATATATAAAATGCATACATTATCATATACGACTTTAAAGGTTGATTAATAGCGTAATTCCGAGGCGGTGGTGCGTGAATATCGTTAATGAAAAACAATTTACGCACAACTGTGGCAAAACTGCAAATTAACAAACAAAACAGCGGTAAACTGTTACTTTAATCACACGGACATATTTACATTCATTTGCACGAGCTCAATAACCGGGATGAAATGTGCAATTATCACATTATGACAAACATGTTCCAAGAGTTAAATTTCGATCGAATCCACCCGGCATCCGTGCACTTAGTTATAACAACTTGTTCCGTTGAGATTCACGCACGTATATCCTGGATACATAGCCCAGCTGTCCCGACAGACGTTAGTTTAGGCAAGGAAACCAGCTACTCCTATTTCATAATTAGCAAAGTATCTGACAAAACTTCAATTAACATATGGTCTCTCAAAACAACTTAGGATTGACAGTTTGTCAACTAGTCCCCTGTATGTGCTGTTCCTCATCGTGGTTCAGGGGTGAACGTTCCCATGGAAATTCATCAATCATCCATACTCCCATGGGAGCGGCCAATACAGCCAAATCCATCAGTGTGCCGTAAGCTGGTGGCTCCTCGTTTGCCGTGAGGAGCATCCCGTGAACCTGGATAAGGGGGACCTGGGGGGTTGAGTCGGGGTATATGATGACAAAGGTCATTTGTCTCCTACGGGAACCATATATTAAGGGTCAGACCTCGCTTTCTGTGTGGGCGCCGTGCAGTCGTTAGTGATTCCGTTGAGATTCACTGCGGGTGCAGTGGCTTTCTGCTGGGGAGAGAGGTGTGTCCCTTTTCCGGCAATATACCGCCTTTGGCCTCAAGTTCAGGGTAGACGGGTGGTCAGGAAGGCCCGACCTGATCAATCGGCTGGTTGATGCTTTGCAAAAT
>JAUTCZ010114877.1:0-14610 GCA_032273805.1 Melanodrymia brightae
TTCCAATCGTCTCGCTAAACAAACTTGATCTGTATTGTTTTCTTTTTTACATACAGTTTCGAACGTATGTTCGGCCAAATGCAATGGATTTAGCCGTTTCAGGACAAAAATATGGTGTGGAAATATTTGAGGCGTTCGAAAATCATTTCAACCCAGACTACCCAATAAAGAAGATCGGTAAGAAAAATTCAAATTTATTTATTTATTAATTTTTTAAGATCAAAAGGTAAGAGCGTCTTCCTGAATCAATCTATGAGTTTCAGCACCCTCTACAACATCCTTTGGATGGATGAAGGCATTAAACCACATTACACGTTACCCAACTGCACTTGATAAATTATATTTCATATTAGAACAAAACATCTTGTTAAGTACCGTGCTGTAGTTAGTATATAAATTTACCTTGAGGTCGTGTCTTCTTGTTGGAGGACTGAGTTGTCTTGGCCTGCTGCACTTCCAACTGTTTCTCCTACAACATACAAAACAGGATGGATGAGTTCAACATATTTCACATCAATATTTAATTTGGCCCAGAGAATACAAACCTTATGAGTTAATTTGTCATCACCTATTCAAATAATAAATATTATATATATCAGTTTAAAGTAGGTTTGGGAAAGTTTCCACTGATATTTGCATTTCTAGTTGCAAATCATTATGATCTCAGCTCAAAATTGTCATGAACAGAGTTAAACTTTAATTCTGATGTCAGTAATTTAACTTCAAGGCTTAAATCCTTGAAAAGATAGTGGACTCGGATATTGATAACATTGACAATGCGACGATTGTAAATTGGTATTAAAAAACAACATAAAATTTAAATAGGGTAGGATAGACCACATGAAAAAAATAAAATTAAAAAGGTGCTGCAACCTCTTCCGGAAGCCAAGCTTTGATTGCTGGTATTAAACTGCTGATAATTGCATATCACCAGCCTTACCAGAAATCCCGTAACAGTTGTGCTTGTGGCAGTTCATAGCAAAACTCCTGTTTGCCCACTCCAATCCTTTATTTTGTGTTAGGGACACAGTTATAGTTTATAGGGACACAGGCGCTACCCTACATATAAGTCATAATGTGTGCCCAAGACAGGCTTGCTTGACAACAGATTACCCTGAACAAGTTTTTACTTTTGTTTGTTTTAGTTCACAGGTAGTTAGTTAGCTTCCTTAACCAGATCACAAAACACCACAAACACCCATTAATGATTTAGAAGCCATCTTCAGTGTTTACTTGTGAAGTTTCCACGATCACCATTTTCACACCAGAGTTTGCCTAGGATGGGGGATTAGCAATTCATTAAAACATAAAGGCAATTAATTGAGAATGATTAGAAATCAATAGGCAAAGGCAGGAAGCATCGTCTCAAGTGTCAGACGCCTGGATCGCTGGGGGCCAGAAAGCCCTCTTGTCTTACCTAGGACTGTCACTTCCAATTGGTTTCAAATACAAACTATCCATAATTATATTAGCTGCTGCATAAACCAGAGCCAATTCAATTAAACCTGTGGTCCCAACCGAAATGCGGTGCTGGCTCCTGGCATTAAAGTTAGCATGATGCCGTCAACTTAATGAAGTATCTGTGTTTTGCTTGAGACACAAAATGGTCCAGGTCTCATATACTTGCAGAGGATTAATTGGCTGAAAAATGGGTAAATAGGGCAGATGAATAAAGGATGGATGGACAGTGGACAGATGGAAGGATGGTTGGGTGGGTAGATTGCTATGTGGGTGGAAGAATGGCTGGATGGTTGTGGAAGGATGGCTCAGTGACATGAAGGATGACTGTCTGACTGGAAGGATGGCTAGGTGCAACTAAGACTAGCTAGGAGAATTTAGGGATGACAAAGAGCTTTGATGGAAGGATGAAAGGATGGCTATAATTATCCCATTCAAGCAGATAATCTTGGTTGTTTTTTTAATACTTATAGTAGTAGATAACTTAATTGTGGTTCAACATAGGAGGAAAGGATAACAGATTTGTAAATAACAAAAAATGTGCTATCTATTTCACATTTTAAATTATAATTACATGTGCATACCCCGGTACTTGACAAATTATGGGTCTCACATAAACACGATTCATTTCAATAACATATATACAATGTATATATAAAAACAAATTTGAAATCTTTATTAAATTAACCAGGGACTGGCTAAAAAATAAATGTATTTAAACTCCCCTCCCGGCATCCCTAAAAAAAAATCCCCCAGTAATTTGTTGTGCATTTTATGCTTCTTATAAAAGAGATGGTCAGAACGAAGAAGCGAATAGCACTGTTTACTCATTACTGACTGACAGTTATTAACATGGGCTTACAATATTATCTCTAAAGCAGGGCTGAATCTGTCGTACCTAGTGAAAAAAAGTCTATGAAAACAAACATCGCCCAGCTCTCTGTGTGGCAGGGATGAGACTGGCAGGGAAGGCAGGAACCCGCCTGGCAGAGTAGCTCAAACAATATTAGAATCTTTGCAACTTAATCCGCTAAGTAACAACTTAATCCTCGAAGTAACAAACAGAAATATCCGCAGTATTCCAGGGATGCGACAGGCAGGGTGGCCGCCACTGAACCTGGGATGCCTGGCAGGTTGGGAGCTGATCTGACACACTGACAACTGATATGTTATGACAAGCAATATCCAGGCATTATCGCCTGACCAAAATATGTACATGCACTTCTAACAACATGCAGTGGTGGTTTTTTTTTTTGCATTAACTTTGGTGTCTTGGTTTGGGTGAAGACAAAGTTAAATTTGAAGTAAAATTTAATATCTTGTTGGTTAGCGGATTAATAAAAAAGAAGAAGAAAGTTTATTGTCCCAGATCAAAACTTTATAGCAGTGTCAGAGTTGACAGCCGTGAGATGGTAAAAGATAAAGTTTGTTTAACTGGAAACAGCAGTTATTGGATGTCAAATGTACAGTAATATCGACACTTGGTCACAGAGGAAACCTGCTGCTGCACCACATGCTACTTTTCTTCAAATAATTTTGTGATTTTATCAAATGTTTTTATCATCAATTTTACTCTGTAGTCGCACTTGGGACAATTAATTTACAAAACATTTTCTTGGGAAAGGACACTCAAATCCTTATACCTAAATGTGGTTCACTGCTAAAAAAATGTTTTTTTGTTAACAACTTTTGACAACCTAAGTTTTTTTCCCCTTCGACTACTACAAAACCAACACTAGACAATGGATACATTCATCTGAACCCGTTTTATGTGGCCGACCATTGGAGAGAATAAATTTACCACCACTGTTTCCCCTCAGATAATGACCTATCATCTCTTGGCTCATCATCGTGCTCCTGGGTCATGCGATTGTCAGGCTCAATTTATAATCTTATACATCACAATTTTATACTCAGCTCACTGACCTGTTCTCTTAGCATACATTAAGCTTTCCATTAATACAGAAATCGCACTAAACTGGACACAAATATTAAAATCGGTCATATATTTAAAAAAATATAGTTGGCTACATTATATTAACTTTTGAGTATACATATTCTTATACCTCTCTACTTATTATACATTATAATAAATAAAAGCCAGGCAATACCTTTTTTTACAACTAGATATAATTTTGTTTATAGGGCTTACCCTGTAGGCACCGTAGCCAAAATAGCCAATAGCTTTTTTTTTTAAAGTTTGCCTACACATTTTGGTAAATGGCTAACAATATTTTATTAAAATGAATCTCTTTTTAACTATTTTCCTGAAAAGTTCCACAATTTTTGGAAAATTGGCTAAAAGAAACTATTTCCAAGATTGCACCATGAGATCAACCACGCACCAAAATCATGTATCATTTTTCAGTATACTCATGACAAAATTAGTTTTTTAATGACATTAATTTTATTGCATCACTGTACACATCAAACCAAATTTTATTTGTAATGGGCTTAATACCCAATCATTGTATTGATTACACAATGTAAAAAAATGGTTTAGATATTTTTTCAATTTTATAATACCAGGTACATTTTGTATGATATATGGACCACCAGTTCAAAAATCGCTTTGATGGGCCTGAATTGGAATTTTAAAAAAGGGAACAAAAATGTTCCAATATTTTGCTGCCGTTTCGTTTCGGTCACACTGTGTAGTCAAACAAAATATTTTCATATCAATTTCTATGAAGCCTGTTCAAGAGTTGATAGGTGAAATTTCATGGGACGTGCACATGACAAATGGCAATACTGATACAATAGGATGTGATCTGCTGACGAGACAAAATGAAATTTAATCTTTTAGAACCTGACACGCTTAATTATCAAGTTATCAATTATTCACGCTTTAATACCATAATGGGTTGCAACCATGCTGGTGTTTGAGAAAAAAACAATGCAGACATCAAGAATGACAGTCATAATCAATTAACATTTCTCATCACATGCATTTCCGGAGGAACAAAAGAATGAGACCACAACCAATACACAGCAAGCTATTGTGAGTAATAATTAAGATGCCCATTTTAGATAATTATTACTTTCCTCATGCTTTACTCAAAGCATGTAGTCTTTTAATATAACAGTCAACTCTATTTGCAACAGCAGTAATTTTAACAGAGGAGCGGGGCGTAGCTCAGTGCAAGAGTGTCCATCTGAGGCTAGATGGGTCAAAGGATCTATCCTCCTCAGAGGACTCATTGGATTATTTCCCATTCCAACCACTACCAGTGACCCATGACTGGTCCATCAAAGGCCGCGTTGTGTGCTATCCTGAATATGAGAAAATGCACATAAAAGATTCCTTTGCTATTATTAAAAAAAGAGTAGCCTATGTGGCAGCAGCAGGTTTCCTCTACGACCAAATGTCAATACATGTATAACCGTGTGTTTGACATTCAATAACCACTGATAAACAATCAATGTGTTCTACTGGTGTTGTTAAACAAACAAACTTTATCTTTAAATATAACAGTCAATCTTAGTCACAAAAGCATTCATTATTACAGCATATTCAGGCATTAGCAATATTTAAAGACCCTTAATCACCGAAATTGGTGCCAAACGTTCACGCTCTGCTGTATCTGCAGACAAGTCCATATTTTGTTTCAAATCATTATAGTTAACAATGACACAAAGTGTTATTACCCTCTAAACATGAGTTGTTTACAGTCACATACATACCCCAGACAATTCTGCATTAAAAGTAATTCCTTACAGGGAAGTCGCCAGTGCCTGATACGCCCATAAACTAGCTACAACAGTTACAAGACAGTAAGCCCCGGTAGATATATCCACATGTCAACCAGCGGGTACGTGTGACATGATAACAAATGTTTTCACACGTCACGTCTAATGACACCAACAAATTGTCAAATACGCCATTTCTCAGCAGTGGGAATTAAAACTATTTGGGTGCAGCTTCCTGGCTGAAATGTCCAAGATTTGCAGATTTTCTTCTCTAACCAAGCCCTCCATTACCCACTACCACTCCACCACATACAAGTTATCTTTGTGTTGGTTCAAATATTATAACGTTTCCACAGACAGGAAAACACACACCATGGCCTTTGATAAACAAGTCATGGATCACTGGTTGGAATGGGAAATAACCCAATGGTTCCACTGAGGAGGATCGATCCGTTGACCTATCAAACCTCAGGAATTTGTATGAATGATGAATGAATTGATGTTTTACGACACCCCAGCACGAAAAAATACATCGGCTATTGGGTGTCAGAACATGGTAATAATGATTGTATGAATAAAGGACTTACCTTAGTGCCCTTTATATACAGGTGCTTGTTGTAAAAAGGTGGCCATTATAGCAGTTTAGCTTTTAATTTATCCACCACTTAGCCTTGTAATCCATGAAAGGATTAGGCTTGACTAGCGGTCTGATAATAAACAAGCTGGACAGATCATGACACAGTAACATTAAGGGGACAACAGCCAACAGAAGAACTATCTAACAACTGTACGTTCCACCCATCAACACTGTCAGTCTCATCATGGCCGATTAAAAACACATCAGCACAAGACATGCTGGCAACCATTCTGTCATGCAGCTGACAGACAGGGAGGTGAAGGTCATTTATTACTCTAGTAGATCCTGAGTACATTTGTATATCATATCATACCGACATCTCGCTGGAATTCAGTCGGTACACTAATAGCTTATGGTACAATATCTCTTGTAGATGGTTTTTCTGGCAAGAGTCTCAGGAAAATCAATCAAAAGGGTGAGTTTAAAGGAGCATCTTGGATCAGTTTTCTTAATGAAAGTGTTAGAAAGATCATATGCAAAAGAATGAATCCAAGAAATATTTGATTATAGACTAATAATTTCTCTATGAAATGTAAAACAAAATGAACAGACCCGACTTTAAAAGACTTTTATGTTTGAGGAAATAGAACCAACAAAACTAGCACCAAACTACATAGGTTTCCCCAGAGCCATAACGAATAGGGGGACCCTACTCCTTACCTGTACAACTAACCCTTTGATTTATTGCAAGGGAATTGTACCGTACATGTAAGTGCTTTGCTTCATTGTCAGGGCTTTGCAATGGCCTTACATTGTCTGCCCCTGTACAATGTATATAAAGCATAATCTATTAAATTTGTATTCATTGATTTTACATAAAATTATTGCAGAATTTTAAAAATGTAAGCGCCTTAAAAAAATTCTTGTGGAAAGGCCTGAACTAGCAAAATAACTGCAAGAACTAAACAATAAGGACAAAATTAACCTTCAGTAGAACTGTAAAGAGAATGAGAAGTGGCACTGTTGATATCAACACAGTACGCTATCACCTGAGAGTTTGTTTACAAGCCTGATACACTGTTCATAGATCAAGCTAGTTATTAGCAGGCACTTTCTCTGTTTCCCATCCAGCCTGTGATAGATGGGCCATCCTTGTCATGTGTGTCAGCACAGATATTTAAGGATTTGTCTGATAAGATATAAATAATTAATGACAGGGGAGAGAAACCTGGTTGCAGTCGGCTTACTGTTAAACCCAGACTACACGGAAATTACAACAGAAGTGCAGTGAACTTATTCTACATTTTATATTTGGTTCCATCGATGGAACTTTTGAAACAATTAAATGGCTAATTAGCACTAGTTAGCAATGCATGTCACGATGTGTCTGAAGTAGTTTTTCCCACAAAATATTCTGTCTTAAGTTGTGGATTGTGAGGTGCTCTTTATCAAACTGTAGAGGAAATATGCTTGGAATTTTAACAACAATTAAATGGAATTTTGGGGGTATTTTGAGAAACACCCCCTATTTCTTCTTACATTTGATTTACTAGTACTTAAGACTTAGGTTTCTGGGTAATTTTAGGAAAATTGGCTAAAAAAATATATTGTCCATAGTCGCAAAACCTAAAAATCTCTATTTCTTGATTGCAGAAGGACATCTGCAAGGCAATGTATAATCAAAATTAAAACATTAATTTGAACATAAACAATTTATCACGATATTCATAAATATTAACAATTAAGAAAACAGTAAGTTAGTTGTAACAGGCTTGCGAAAATTGCGAGAAAGATCGCTTCGTTCGTTCGTCATTCGCGCGTCAGTACTTCTGAACAAAACTAGTCTCATCACTAGCATTAATTCTAAACCAGAGTTCCCACACGCAATTGAAAATAACGGAATCGGACTTCTTGACACAGACACAGTGAAGCCAGAGCAACGAGGGCAGTTTGAGAAAATATCCAGCTCCTAGAACTACCAAACAGGGTGGCTAGAACAAATAAGTTTTCCTGGCAGAACACAGGTGTGAGAGAAATCAGACACGACCAGCAGAATGTCTCAGTGAGCACTGCACCCAAAACACAGTAAAACAATATGTTGTGTATACAAGGTAGTTGCTACAAAACGTTACATCAGTGTAGAAAACACTGCGATCCGGCAGCCCAAACTGTTCCAAGAGACAGATCGGCAGCCCAAACTGTTCCAAGAGACTCCGTGCCATTTGTCAGAATCAAGCAGATACCATCGTGTTGTTGTTTACTCCGCAACACTACACCCGAGTCTATCGGTGGACACGAAACACCTTGTGATGTTTTAATATTAGCCTATTTGTTTTACGGTAGGTAAAACTGCTTGCAGTACGAACACGAAACAAAAAGAATGTTTGTGCAGTCAATTCTCTTTATAAAGGCAAAGGTGCTACGCTCTCATATTGCTGTTATATCGAATTTGCTGTTATAAGGAATACATGCTTTGATGCAAAGTCTTTTGGAACATCAAACCATAGCTAATTTTGCATAAATCACAGGTTGCTACTCTTATCACAAACATATAGTCTATGATATTGAAGCTAATACATTTGCAGTTAGATATAAAAACCAGCAGAGAAGTGTAATAGCGTAATAAGTGGTTACTGGGGATCAGAATTGAGGTAATATCAACACATGGTCAGAGGAAACTTACTGCCACCACAGGCTACTCCTACCAAATAACAGCAAGGGATCTTTTACGTGCACTTTCCCACAGACAGGATAGCCCACACCATGTCGTTTGATGGATTAGTCATGGATCACTGGTTGGAACTGGTCCACCAGATTTGCATTTTAATTTCACATATCATTAGTGGTATCTGGATAAAATTGATTTCATCAAGTAATTGGTGTGCTTATCCAATTTGATCTAGTATCTACTGTTACTAATTTTTATGGTTACAAACCACAAACACTAATCTGACCCTTTACAAATATCCATGTTTACAACATTGACTGAATACGACTGATTCACGGATATCACATACCATTGAGTTATAATCCTTCGCAGGCATCTCCAGATAAATATAATTTATCAAACCACTAATTATTCTTCTAATATTCAACAAACCTATTTTACTTATGGTTGTTTTGCAAGATATCTTCCAGGAGAGCATTAGAATGTTTAAAAAACAGGATTAGTGGCTAGTATACAATGCTCCAGAGATATACAAAGAAGCTCATGTTTAGACAGACAGCTCATTAAATTATCTTTAAAATCTGGAAAGTATAATAAACATGAGATGGCTCGGCCTTGATAGACTGCCTGACCCGACTGCGAATGTTTACTCATGACAGGACAGACAAACCACAAATTTACATGACTGATACCATCTTACATAAACCTTCATTTCATCCTTCTACACTCCCTTAACACAGCCCATCACACTTAACACAGCCCATCACACTTAACACAGCCCATCACAGGATTTCTTTAAACCTCCAGTGTTGACAGTCAAACGATGATTAGAGGAAATTATGTGAAGAAAACATCATGTTTTATCTAGTCATTTAAAAAAAAAAAACTTGTAGCATCCTCGCAGTACATCCACTGCCTCCCCCAAAGTGGAATGTTACATTCACCCATTCCCCCAAAGTGAAGTTATATCCACCCCATCCCACAAATTAGAATGTTACATTCATCCCCTCTCCCAAAATGAACTCACATCCATCCTCTCCCCCAAATTAGAAAGTTACATTCACCACCCCCCATCCCCCAAATTGCAACTCACCGAAATTATACACCAACAATGATTAAATCTAAAACCATCAATATCTCAAATTTATCATGATAAAGTTGTTCTATATTTAGCGGCAAAACATTTCCCATAAAGTTGACCTCAATTAACCTTTAACCTACTGACCAGAATTATGCTGTGTCTATAGAACAGGGACAAGCTGGCCAAAATACAACATAAGTTTACTTTCCAAATACAAAGATTGTTGTTTTAAAGCAAAACCTACCAATTGCCTCAGTTGAAGCAAATTAATGTTGTGATGGTGAAATCTGGCACTTGAGGTCTAGTTTCTTTTCAAACACAATCTTTGCCTTACATTACATATCTGGGCAGTGTCATAGTGTAATTCTTCCCCCATGCCAGTAGCGGGCCCTGATTGAGATGTCAAGAGAGACATAAAGACCTCACAGACATCACGAAACCCGATCAGGTGGTCACCAGTTTTTTACAGCTACTTTCTGCAGCCAATCTGACTGCGTGTGTGTAATCTGACTTTGTGACAGGAAGGTGTTAGGAGGCAACACTCTACAACAAATACTTCCAATGGTAAATACTTCAATCAGTTGCAAAAATGAAAAAAAATATTACTAAAACATCTGTTATCAAACCGTTATTTGTCAAGTTAAATCAGAAATGTCAATGGTAGATACATGTTCATTCTAATGATGAATATAAAAAAAAGTGAAGTTTATTTATGAACAGGTTAAAAAAAAAGAGTTTACAGTCATTAGTCATTCAATTACTGTTACCAAATTTCTAATAGCTTTAACGTCAAAACTGTTTTATTTTACTTACCTGCTTGCTAATTTTTTTTTACACCGTAAAACATTAATTTAAAGAATTAAAGAGAACCACTCACCAGTTTGGTTATAAAAGAGTGAAACGAGTTAAACGCTGCAAATTTGTTTGCATATAACAGAAGAAAAAACACTGTCCTTGTTTATCTACATAATTGCATACATTTATTGCATGATTATAAACATCAACAGAAAGCTAATTTTACGTTATATGAATAATGCCACAAAACACGCAACCAAACAGTTCGAACACTTCTAAGGTCACTGATATTGTCTGCAGATGCAGCAGAGTGGAAACATTTGACACCCCTTTCAGTCATTGAGGATCTTTAAATGGTTTTACTTCATCTTCTGGAATCAAATTTAGTATGATCATGCTAGATCTGGAGTCCACTCACCCTGATGACAGTCCACAGTTTACCCAAAGTGTTTTCAAGTGACCCAGAGTTTTGATGCACTGCTCTCTGGGGAGAGGGATGTAGCGCGGTGCAAAAGTGCATCCACTTGATGCTCGATGGATCGAAATATTAGTCCTCCTCAGAGGACTCGTTGAGTTATTTCCTGTTCCAACCAGTGATTCATAACTGGTCTATCAAAGGCCGTGGTGTGTGCTATCCTGTCTGTGGGTAAGGTCACATAAAAGATCCCTGACCAATATTTGAAGAAGAGTAGATTATGTTGTGGCAACAGATTTCCTCTGTGACTATGTGTCAATATAACTATGCGTTTGACATCCAATAACCGCTGATTAGTAATCAATGTGTTCCAGTGGTGTCATTAAACAAACAAAATCCTATCTATAACCATGTCTGGTTTCGCTAAGCACTGATTAGTTTTTACAAAAATCATTAGACTGTACAAAACATTTCTCACCTCAATAAAATTGGCCAGCAAAGCGCAGCTGAGTTCCTGTTCGAGGATTTCTTGGTTTAGCTGATTGTTGTAGCAACACGAGATGAGTGTGGGAAAGAGAACGTTGGTGAGACGCGGATCACTGAAGTACTGGAACGGTAAGGCACACAGTTGTTGTAGAACGGTCGGAGGTTGCCCAGACTGAATTATCACCTGCAAAACAAAATGGAATTATAATGAATGAATGAATTAATTAAAATTTAACGACACCCCAGCATGAATAAGATATCAGCTATTGGGTGTCAAAATACTGTAAAAAAACCAAGTAAAACATAAATGGAATATATATTACAGTAATGAAAGAACGGAAATATTCTTTTAACATAATCTAATCAGTTTAGAGATTATTATTTTCAATTTCAATAGTTAAGGAACAGGAAGTAGCATGGCACAAGAGAATGCACCTGAGGTTTGATCGGTCAAAGGATCGACCCTCTTCAGTGGACCCGTTTGGTTATTTTCCATTCCAACCAGTCATCCACGAAGGCCATGGGGTATGCTATCATGTGTGGGAAAAGATCCCTTGTTGTTATTCAGTAAGAGTAGTCTATATGGCAGCAGCGGGTTTTCTCTGTGATGAAGTGTTTATTAATAAATATGTTCCAGTGGGGTCGTTAAACAAAACAAACTTTATCAATAGTTGAGTTAGTGTCATGACTTCACTTTTAATTAAGGTTATCATGTTTCATAAAGTAGATTTTTTTTCCCGTATTTATAAAGAAATGGTTCAATACGGAAAGTTAAGTATGGCGATACATATCGTATCCTGATCAGCATATCGGGATACATTATTGTATCACGACTTCCCGTATCATTACACCTCTACTGAATATCTATCGAAAAACTATCCAACTTGACAATATTGATGAGGAAGTGTGGGGATAGTTGTAACTGTAAGGTACACCACTGCACTCTCGGACGGTCAGACAGACACATCAAAGAGTGAAGCTGCAGTGATGAATCATTCATCAAACTTGGTAACGGAATCCCTCATGGATTGAAATTTAATAAAAGGTCAGCCGGAACAAGATATGTCGTCCTGAAGGACCGAAGCATTTGACACCTCTCTGTTTGTCTCATCAATAGGTGATGAGGTGTGCTAATTTCAAATTGTTCAGTAATCCAATATTTTGATTAGCTATAAAAGGGGACATTAAAATGATTGAGAGTAGTGTAAACTTGAATTAATGTGATACAATCACAAATTTGCATTATGCACTACAGTATTTTGTTTTCTTATTTGATTTGTATTTTTATTTAAATTATTTTAATTTGTAACTTAAGGATGTTTAGTCCATAAAATTGAGAGGCCAGAACTCAGTGCAAGGGCATCTGGCTACAGTTTGACAGGTCCAAGGATCGATCCTCCTCAGTGGACCATTGGGCTATTTTCCATTCCAACCAATGATCCACGACTGATTTATCAAAGGTCATGGTGTGTGCTATCCTGTCTATGGCAAAGTGCACATACAAGACCCATTGTTATTATTTTGTTAGGGTAGCCTACATGTACATGGCAGTAGCAGGTTTCTTCTGAGACCAAGTGTCGAATTAACTGTGTACATATTAGACATCCAACAGCCGCTGATTATAATCAATATGCTTCAATGTTTTATTCACAAAATCTGCACTAAATTTAACTCCAAACAAAATAAAATTAATAATGTTTCTCTTGGAACTACCCAAATAAAAACAATATGGAGACAACCTACACAGACTGTAAACATCGCAGATTGGACCAACATACCTAGTCACACATTTATTTCCTTATTTGTTGAGGATGGATGACAATGCCAATATTTAATCTGTGAGCTTTTAATAAAGATATTGGAAATTAATTTTTTTAAACTTCTTTATGTTTAACAAATTAATCAAAAAGTATTGTTTCCTATTTTTTTGTCCACCCAGTCAGTGATGATGTTGATAATGTATTGACAAGACATTGAGAAAATTCACTGGTTTTGAAAAAAAATCTTTTTACCATTTTTATTCATTTAAAAACAATTCAAGATGCCAGTGAAGTACATTAGAAATATTAATATCACATTGGCTGAACTGGCTACTTACATGTACATGTGTTTATAGAAATTTTTAGTGTCTTTAAACTGAGCTTGGATTCTAATCTTATGACCAGTTGTGGATCACTGGTTGGAACGGGAAATAACCCAATGCTTCCCACGAGGAGGATCACTGGTTGGAACGGGAAATAACCCAATGCTTCCCCAGAGGAGGATCGATCATTCGACCTACCAAACCTCAGGCGGGCACTCTTGTGCCAAGCTACGCCAGGCTCCTTCCATGCAGAGTATTAAATGTCTGTATTTAAATGTGAGAGGAAGAAATTGTATGGCTATTACCAACGTGTTGATGTGGAAAGCAAAACACACACAGGGAAATAAAGATAAAAGAAGGCCGCTCATAAAGACATCTCTCTGCCCTCAACCTGTCGACGAGAGCCACAAATCACATGTTTTTAATTTGGCCAATTCTTTTATTTCCTGTTTCTGTAAACAGGTTACTTGGTCTTACATATCTGACATAGCAGAGACATAACTCATTGCACCTTCACGCTAAGACAGGGCATTGAAATAATTACGTTCTGCTCATACCGCTGTGTCGTGATTACTCGAAATGACGGCAAGCTTGGAACGAATCAGTTTGCTCATATACAATTGCCATAACCGTCGAGTGAAACATGCGCTTTGATTCAATAATATGACAGCTTGACGGGCTCAAGTGCCATGATAATTTGAAGGAAACAAAATAATTTATGTTCGCAGGAACAAAGTCTGATCTCATCAGACCTATTTCTTGTGGAGGTTGCGAAAATAAAAACGAAAACTTATTTCCAGTCATTTTTGATATTTTGGTCAATAAATAACCCAGTATTAAACGTTTGTGTGGACGATTGCCATGCAAATGATAATCAATAATTTTAGAAACTAAGTTTTTAAAAGGTTGTGTATTTTCTTTCACAGGCTATTGTATCTCGGATTGATTGCCAATTCTATCAATAAGTAATTGGTATCAAAACTGTGTAATAAATATAGAAAACATCATATTCATTTCATAACCACGTGCACAGATATTGAACTACAGTACACTGTACTATAAGCCCATGCATGTATAATTCAGTCTTTATCTCGATAAATCAATTCCATAACTCTATACTAGTTGGTCTTAACACTGAAATATAAAAATACAAATGTATAGTTTAATGTTAGGACATTAGCTGCCTACTTGAATATAGTAAGCATAGTAAGGAGAATTCACAGCTGGGAACTACTAGGTTAAGAATAGTAACAGTGTTGGGGACTACTAGAGTGAGATATAGAAAGTAAAAGTAAAGTTTGTTTTATTTAACGACGCCACTAGAAACACATCGATTATAAATCAGCGGTTATTGGAC
>JAUTCZ010114988.1:0-14606 GCA_032273805.1 Melanodrymia brightae
GTAATTCAAACATTCAATATATATCGTTGAATTTTATGTTTTAAATCATTCTTAATTTTACCATTTAGATGTGCTATGAAAAAACACAATAAAAGGAAACAGCAGGTGCGAATCGGGGGTGGGGTGGCTGGGATAGGGTGGTGTGCAGAGGTCCCAACCGCCTACACCCCCGCTCCAATAGAAAAACAAAGATTGTTTTGTCTTCCTAGACCATATAATTTATATACACTAGTTTTTTTTTAATATGGAAAATATTTTCTTCTAATTCTTTAACTCGATAGATAGTTTTAATATTTAAAAAAAAACTCGTGACGAATCGTCTATTTATAATTATGTAATGCTAAAATATCAACTTTGAAATGTCAATGAATTTTCTGTGCTTGATTCAACGTTGAAATCCAATGGTGTTAAACTTACGGATACAATCTATATTCTAAACTGACGAGGCTACGCCCCCACAAAATATTATCGCCCCCACCCCACCCGCCCAACACTTTTATTTAGAAAATAATGACGCCCATGCTGGTTGGAACAGGAAATAACCCAACAGGTCCACTGAGGAGGACCTTGAATGATGTCAACACAAACAAAAGGTATATAATTTATTCCTTTTCTCCCAAAGCAAAATATTTAAAAAGCTATTGCATCCGTAATGGTTTTAGATTCATCAATATTATAAGTACATTATATACGACATTCATAACAATGACTGCAATTAAAATGTTTATAATATCAACTTAAAAAAAGGTAACATGAAACTATGTTATCTATTAAATCAGTAGATTCCTCTTATTTGCATAGATCAGGTGAACAAAAATATGTTATTAAAATGTTGATTCTATCATTTGAATATAAGCAAGTTTTATTCGTGACTATTAACAATTACTATAAATATGCATGCCATTAAGACAGATGAACATGTGTGCAATAAAATAAGTTGTAAGACAGAACAATAATTAAATTAATTTATATATAATTTTTATGATTTTTACCATTTCCTTACAGAAAATTTAATTATAGTCAATTGCATATACCATACATTTATATTGCAAGCAGGCTCAGGAAATGTATAATCAGAATACGGATAATTTTCTATGCACTTATTGAACATATTTAGTACTACTTTGATAGCTAATGTTTTCATGTGGCATTAAAATATTCATATAAGCAATTTATGCTATCACTGACATGCAAATGAATGGAATCTACTGTATGTAAATTTGTCTGTTTTTCATGATGTCCAATCTGGATACAGTGTATATAATTATTGCTCCGTTTCTTCCTCACAATCAATTATTAATAAATAATAACCAACAAGCAGGTGGGAGTTCGTCTTGTGGATACAAATTAAATAACATGCAATAAATAAAGCTGGAAATTACAAAACCACTATTGTGGATAAAATATTTATTTTAAAATACATGTATTTCAATAATTAATCAAAATTTTTAAAAAAACCTGGCAAACAAAATATAAGTTTTCTAAGTCTCAAACTGTGTTAAAAACACCTTATATGAATAGTTAATACTGACATATTCAAGACCGTTTTAAAGAAACTGATCCAGAGTTTCAATCAGGCGGGTGTCAAATTAAGTGCTTGCCAAAAAATTAACATGCCAAATAATATATTATCACAGCAGTATCTCCAAATAAGAATTAAAGGGAGATAATAACGAAGTTGTGATAGCATTCACAAAGAGATTGAGCTTATCCTGCATCTTGCTACACTGGTAGCATCTATCTTCACATTTCAATGTTTGAATACTACTCAAACATTGAAATGAATAAAACTGAATAATAGTATAGTATCTACCTACTATAGGTAGATACTAGTATTATTGAATGAGCATTCAGTTTTATTTAAAAAATTTATTGTAATATTATAATAACCTGCTTAAATGGACAAACTATGTACCAATAGTTTTTTTTACAAAAATAGGCACAACAAATATTTCAGACATTTTCATTAGTTTGCAAACAAAAACAAAATGATTGTTTATGATGGTTGCTACCAAAGGGCAGGATATGCACAGCTTTTGCAAAAACCTGACATCATCACTGCTTTGACTGATTCGTGTGAGCATGCTCTCTCTACTGTAATAAAATCCCTTTCACTGTCTTGTGTGGAAATATATTTTGGCTACATCAATGGTTTTGACAATTTGTCCTTTAGATATATGTTTTGCATTAACAGCATGTTAGGTATATATAGTTTTATTAGTAAATAAATAAATAAATATTATTCATTGGTCAGTGTTTTGGTCTTCTGGATGTCGAAAACTACATGATATTAAACTTTGACCTCTATCAATTAATTTATTTTTATTCTACATTATTTATAATTGCCAAATTATTATATTTGGATCACTATATTTTACCCAAGAAGTGGGATTCCCAAACAACTTGGATCATATAACAATGATAGAGACAGTATTTATATTTTAAGATGTCCACTTTAACAAGAGAATATGGTATAATTAAACAACAATGAATTTTATGAATACGTATTACGTATATTAACATTTCGTAATAGAAGACTACAAATTATAAATTGTTATGACGTGTCAATTCTGGTGGAAATAGAATAGGTTGTGTTTGTGTGTAGTTTGCTTCTATAACATGTAGGCAAATTAGAAGTAATTCCATAAATGGAGTAGTAAACAATTATAATTATAAATAAAAATGTTTGTACAGATCTACAAATGATTGAAAACTATCATTATTGGTCCATCTCACCAGCAACTGTAGACTACAATCCTACAACATGTAAAATATGCAATGAACTATTTCTGTCATGGATAAAACTACACATAATATTTTTAATAAAACATTGACATTACTTTCAATAATATAACATAATATATTATTTACTTTTACTCCATTACATTTTAACTATATTTTTACAAAAATATTGGATATGGACTACAAAAAACATTAATAAAACATTATGTAATTTGTACAATAAAATATACAATATATACAATATACACAGCATAGAGAAGACAACTAAGTACATAGTGATTCCCATATCAGTTTTTCAGGTGCACATTGTTTTATAACAGAAACAAAACATGCGATAACTATAAAACTATGTTCAATTCTATGCCATTAAACATTTAATTTATTGCACAATGGTGAAAAATATAATAAATTTGCACAAGTGTAAATAAAGATTAAGATAAATGTACATGACCGATAATAAAAATGTGCTACATCAACATGACAAAATATCTACCGTATGTACAAATACAATCAGAGAAAATAGTATCATAAATAAACATACAAACCCTGTTCAGTGAATTCACAGTAAGTACTTGGTAAACATCTGCTAAAACTGTATATTTCATTAGCAAAGCTCACTTGAACATATAAATAGAAGATAAAGAAAACATAAGCATGCTTCCACCAACCTGAATTCAATAATATAAATAACCCGCATATTTACAAATTATGAATTTAGTATTACCAAGATTATTAATTTTGTGTACAATGGAAAAAAATATATGTGATATGACCTAATTTAATATGGATATGTGATGAAAACATCTGTAAATAGAGATGTAAATAGGTTAGCACCATCAACCCCAACTTACATTATAAGAAATTCAACGCGTAGGCTTTTTTTAATGCATCCCCATACTACTGGTTTAAGATTTTACACATATTTAAATGTCACTGATAAAGAAATATAGGGGTATAGCAAGCAGATGGGTTACTACATCCCAGAGAGCACGCACGTTTAGAGGGTAAAAACAAATTTGAACACATACCCTTAAAATGAATCTAACTTTTTCGGTGATCTCTATACAGCCTCCCTCTCTCGTAAACCTATAATTATGTGTTCTTTACAAACACTGCCATGCATCCAAAAAAATTTGTACAGTGCATCAACAAACCTTCATCTAGAGATGCATCAACTTGCAGTGGTGATCTCTATAAAGCCTCCTCTCGTAAACCTATATGTGTTCTTTGCAAACACTACCATGTATCAAAGCATTATTGTACAGCGCATCAACAAACCCTCGTCTAAAGATGCCTCAACTTGCAGTGGAAGGTTCAACATCAGTACAAGGAAGATGTTGTCCACTTTCTTCAAAGACAACAGCAGACAATCATATTCCATCTGTAAACAGACCACTGGAGACTACTGAAACATGTAAACTGATTTATGAGTTCACACACTACTAAATGCCTCTATGGTACCGGATCTCAAATACTGATGCACATCGTCTAAGACTGCCAAACCCTCAGGAGTTTACAATGCCAGACATGGTTAGAGTGAGAGGAGCTGCAGCAACAACTGTGGGGCCACGGTAACACCTAGTGCACCAAGCAATTTCATCAGTGCGAGTGGACAGATCTAGATTGATATTAAGATGAATTTTAACTCAACTGCTCTGTTTCTGATGCCCCAACCAAGTTCATTTCAATGTCCCTGTACATTCATAAACACAAAAAGTTAAAAATAAAAGAAAAGTCCAGGCACACGTCATGATGTTATTGTTATAACTTATTAACATGTTGATAAGTTATATCCAATGAAGGTCCCAGCATGCTGTCCTGGACAGCTGTCACGACTGTCTGCTGAGGACAGAAGTTAATGTTAGCATGAGAGAGGAAACCTGCTGCCATCAACCAATGTGGCTACTCTTATTTGAATTTTATATACACTTCGCTACAGACAAGATAACACAAATCACAGCCTTTGTAATACCAGTTGTGGAAACTGATCAGTGTAAGTTATTGAAAACCTCCCTATTGAGCCTTGTGGTGCACTCATTCTATGTTGGAGCTGGTACAGTACTAGGATTAAAAATCTCATGCCTCCACTGGGATTTGAATTCAGTACCTATCACTTTATTCTTTGTGGCTTATCCACTACACTACCGAGCTTGGGATTCTGGACGCTACCTTATTGAATCGGAGATTGGACGGGACAGGGGGTGGGTGTTGTAGGGGGTCTGGTGCAAATGAACATGTCTAAGAATATGAAAGCAATGTATTTCCGACTTTTCATAATATCAGTGATCCTCTTTTCCTCATCTAAACAGAGTTTATGTTACTGTTGTTGTTGTGTTAAGTACAGATGACACTGCAGACGATAGTATGGTTGAGGCTGTTGATGCTATTGTAGATGCTATTGTAGACGTTATTGTAGATACAGTAGCTGTAGATGTTAACATTGTTGTTGTGCTGTTTGTCATAAGCGCTGGAATAACCGAATGTGGTTGTTGTGTTGACAAGTCTGGTTCTGCCACACGTCTCAGAGCATCCCACAGTCCTACTATCGTTCTGCAATACAAACAGGTCACAATTCTCTCAATAATAAACACAAACAATGTACTTATACATTGTACATGTACTTCGTGTCTGAACATTTGTAGTATGTTTTTTCGTAGATAACTTTAGTTTCGCTTAACGTAGAGAAAAAAGGTAAACATTTTTTAAAATAAGAAAAATGTCCTATTTTTGTGTCCAAATTATATAACTTTAGGTTAACAAATAAAAATATTGTAATGCAAATACATACAAAAAATTAATAATCTTCAGAAAAATCAATGGCTGACGATGGATCTTTCTGAAGATTTTTTTTATGTATTTGCATTACAGTATTTATATTTGTTAACCTAAAGTTATATAATTTGGACACAAAAATAGGAAGAAAAAAAATATTAACAAAAATGTTTACCTTTTTTCTCTACATTAAACAAAACTATAGTTATCGACGAAAACATACTACAAATGTTCAGAAACGAAGTATAGTCAGATAGTAGCAGATGTCTAACAAGAAAGTGGAGTGGCCTCATGCTGATTCGAATGTCTCTTTTTTTTATCTATGATAGCAGACATTCTATGAGAGATTGGTTGGGATTAGAATGAAGATGATTGAATAGCGACGGTCATGGGGATAAAATGGGGATGATTAGATAGAGTTGTGGATATGATTGGTTAGAAATGGATATGATTGGGTAGAGATAGGGGTGGATTGGGAAAGAATCAGATTTGTGAATGAGATGGATAGATTGAAAATTTTGATTTCAATTCTTTATTAACTTTAATTAAGGTGTAAAGCTCATAAGTATACAAACATAAATACATAGATACACAGGTAAACAGTGGTGATACATAGTGAACTAATATTCAATAAAAAGTATTAAAATGTGCATAACACTAAATAATGTTACTTCTTAATTGGGTTACCCACAGGCACCAGACACAATACTTAAAAAATATATATAAATAAAAATAAAAATTCTATACTATATAATAGTAAAGGCATATAGCGGCATTATGATACCACCTTTAAAAAACTATTATATAGTATAGAACTTATTGTGTCTGGTGTCTGTGGGGTTACCCAATACAAAAAAGATCATAAATTGACAGACATGCAAACACTTTTACTGATAAAGAAAAGATTTTAATTAAGAATTGCAACTTACCCAACAATGCCGAGTAATACTAAAAACCAGTCCATAATGCGCTGAGACCATGTGAGTGACCTGCAACAAACAGAAGCACAAAAAATACAGTTGTAGAAGAATAAAATATGTGACCAGTAGATGTGGCACCACAAATACATTACATATTCTGAATATGTAGTCTTACCTTCCATTTGATGCATAGATTACTAAAAGATGGTGATGTTTGATGAAGTTATAGCAAAAACTGTTTTCAACTTACCCATTAAAAATTTTCAGATGAAATACTCCAGGGAGGATGAAAGCCAGCAGTGTACAGCAACTGGCGCCAATTAGAGCCATCAAGGTCGCAAAGTTTGGTATCGCCATGACGATGAACCCTGTGATCACCACCAATATGCCACGCATAATATTCTATCATAAATAAAGACAACAAAAATATATTTTAATGTAAATAAATAATAATAATTACATTTCTACATGACCTACATATTTAGAATCTATTAATGAAGTAAACTTGATATTCAACAAAAGATACCAACTAAAATTAATGTTAGTATAAAAAATCCACTAAATGTTAGTACAAAAAATTAAAAGGTCAATGCAAGCCATGATGGTCACAATAAACCTGTTTTTAATGATGGAGATGCAGTTAACGATGTGATCCCAGATAAGGGATCAAAAACAAAATCATTCTCTTTAGTAATTGAACCATTTAGTCAGTTACCACTGACCATATTATTATCAATGGCATTTCCTTATACATGTACATGTATCAATTCCCATGTTATAATATTAATCAACTTTTTTATAACTTGCAGGTCCCTATAAAATAACAATTTAATACAGAAAAAACCAGCAGTAAACCCAGTAATTTACTCACCCCTTTCCAATATTGTTTTTCAGCATTTGGTATAAAATATCTTTCTAAAATTTTGGTGACAGGAAACATCATAACTGAAAGCATAAAAACATATTGATGATACACATGCTTGTGTATTTATATTTCAGTCAAACCTGCTTGGGTGGCCACCTGTATTAAGCAGCCACCTGTCTTAAATGGTCATCTTAATCTTCCACCAAATGATAAATTTAAGTGTATTACGACCTGTATTAAGCAGCCACCTGGTTTAAGAGGCCACTTTTTATTACTCCCTTAGGTGGCTGCTTAAGACATGTTTGACTGTATAGTATTTTAATATACATACTGACATATACCTGTACATATATATTTGTATATACAGACAATAACATGTTTATGATGGAGGATATATCAGATTTATCTTGAAAGAGTAAGAATAATCATATTATTATCTGCGAGGCTTGTTGAGCAAGTATGTCTATTCGTGCCCGAGCATGATCAACCAGATATTGTCAATCATGAACACCGAATACATTGCACCCAACAACCAAATGCTAGACCTGTGTAACAGAGGTGGATCTAGGGGGCCCCGGGATCCACCCCACCTCCCCCTAAATTTTGCGAGTTATAATTTTATTATATTTTAATTATAATTTTTTTACGTTGATTTTTAAATTTCTCTTACTAGATGCTTTATTGGGGCCCCCCTAAATGGATTTTCTGGATGGTATATACTTACTGGGATAAGTGAAGAAAAGGGCTAAACACAGAAATGACTTGACAATCATACTGGAGTCAATTGAATGACCTGAAACAAATAAATATAGAACAATTACATAAAGTTTGTTTTGTGTAATTAAAGTATACACATATTATAGCTTCTTCCAGAGTTAGTTGGGACTGATAGAGCAATATTGAATAAACCAGGAATCATTGTTTCTCTTGTGATCAAATATTTATTAATATTATAATGATAGACAGAACGATATAGATTGTTTACATAGTAAACATACAACTTGGAACAGGCTAGAAAGAGTTGCCACATTTTATGTTTTGCTATACCCAAGTTAGCACAAAAGGCGTTCAAATAAATAACTATGAAAATAATAATTGTGTTGTTCATGAGAAAGCTAGCTCATTAAATAAACTCATATTTAATGCAAAACAAATATGACCTGTGATATACACAAGAGGTCAGCAATTTAAGATGCTTCACCCTTAATTTTGCCCTTTCCCCTGTTCTGGTGCTGTGTAACCTGCAGAGTGATAAGGTGGGTACATGACACTCCTGGTTTGCTGCCACAAACATAAGCTATCTCTCTGCTCTTTTGATGTTTTGGTAAAGTAACTGATTATGCACCACTTTCAAACACAATGAAGAAGATGTAAGCCATGTTGTGAGACACAATTATTGCAAGACAAGATCATAAGAAATTAATACAGTGCAATCGTAAAATGTACCTTTTGGTAAATTTAGTGTGATAATCTGATTTGTTTCTGGTCCAAAAGACTGCAAAAAAGAAAACAATAATTAAGAAAATAATTGATTAAGTTCATGTTTAAAGCCAATTGAATCTCCATTGAAAATGTTGTTTACTTGTAAATACATTGTTGTTAATAAATACCATCATGTTACTAGTAAATACAATGCTACTAATAAATTCAATATTGTTAGTAAATACAATGTTACTATATTAATTATATTGTTAACAATAAATACACTGTACATTCTAACATAAACACAATGTTTCTTGTAGCAACATTGTTAGATGCCTTAAATATAATGTTGTTAGTTAATACAATGTTATTAGAAAATACAATGTTACTAGTAACAACTTTGTTAGAATGTATGTGTGCTACTAGATACAATGTTACAAGTAACAACTTTGTTGCAATATATGTAGGTCTAAATACAATGTTGCTAGTAAATTCTATTTGGCAAAGCAATTTATAAAAATTTCTTATATAAAAAGTTTTTTTGAGGGTAAAACAATAAAATAATAACTCCCTAATATTTTAGCAATAATATTTTTAGCATACTTACTAAATAACCACAAGCTCCAAATGTTATATACAGTATAGTAACTATAATCATTGTGGAAATGAAGAACCTAAACAAAAGGAAAACAAACACTGAAACTGATGATTGGTCAATAGATTCATATCAAGTAGAAAGCTTCAAACAAATATATACCACAGAATTATGAATTTCATCCTTAAAAGGTAATTATTGAACAGTCCATGTCAGCGGACGGGTTACCTGGCTGAGGCAGATTAATAACAAGCGTCGTTGCATTGTTTAATCAGTAACTATTAAAAAATATGGTTATTAAGATAAATTACAGAAAAATCTCCTTTTTTTTCAACCCACTGTTGCTACATAGGTTCCTACTTTCGATATGCAGCCTATAAAAATCGTCTATGAAGTTGAAAAAGCTGTTGCAAAATTGATTTATGAGGACATTTTATTGCTGTCACAAAAAAAAAGTTTCTTTAAATTTCCTGTTTCCATTCCACTAAGGTTATAACTCCACAACCGATACCTAATAATCAACTGCCATTAGAGGTGGATCTAGGGGTGGCAGCCTCCAGGACCAGGCCCCTCCCCACCTACATTTTGCAAGTTATAATCTTATTATATATTAATTTAAATTTTTTACATTGGTTTTGAAATTTCTCTTACTAGATGCTTCATTGGGGCAACCCTAAATGAGTTTCTGGATCTGCCACTGGCCATGTTTTAAATATCTACTAGTATTCAATTTCATATGCTTTATTTCAGTGCCTGCTTCAAAATTGATGTCACAATGCAGAGGCAAATTAGTTTACAATGGCACTTAATTCCATTGCAAAGTTGTCCGAGTTTCGAGGACAGCAGATTTGGAGCACAAGGTAAAAACGAAACCACCCAAATACAGATGAGGATCATCAATACTGCGAGCTATTGACCTCAGACAGACACACTACGGTACTACCGGTACTGAACTACATAGACCTTCTAGAAAGTTGATGAATACAATTACAAACAGACAGTATCATTTACTGTTTGCTAATGTACAGTAGTTGCCTCAACCAAACAGTCGCCTAGGCTTCGGCTGATTGCCAAAACCGCCTAGTGTAGGCAGACGACTGACAAGCGTCTAGATGAAATGTTTTTCAAGATGGACGACCCTCAGACTATACCTAGAGATATATCCAAAACTGACATCCATAGTACAGGCCAGTAGAAGCCAGCGATGTTAATTACTGCCCGTGCCTAGGCACCTAACGATGCCTTGGCAACTGTTTGGTTGAGGCCACCACTGTACTACATGTAGGCCTATTACGATAATGGTGTTACAGACAAGGATGATCAATCTTGCAGACCTATCACACCTCAGACTACTGACACTACATCAAGCCTTTAGGAAGTAGATGAATACAGAAAGACAGTATCATTTACAGCTTGCTAATGTATTGACATCTTTTAAATCTAAAACTATCAAGTTTTATCTATACTTCAGTTTTACTTACTTTTTGAACTTAGCTCTGATATCTTGATGTAGCGATGCTTCTAATGATAAAATCATACCAGCTCCCTGTCAATTAAATACACAGTGTTTAATACAAATACATTGAGCTCCCTGTCAATTAAATACACAATGCTTAATACAAATATATTGTATCATATACTTTAACTAATATAATTTCCCAGGAGATTTCAGTAATTTGGAATTTTTGTCAAGAACATAATATTACCGGTATGTTAAAAATAACTACATGTATACAGGTATGTCTACATATCATGTGAATGAACTAATATATGGAGTATGATAAGATATTAGTAAACAATCTGTATAAAGAAAATGTATTGCAATTTGTTTATTGTGATTAGCAATTTTTCCTACTGGATAGAGAAGGGAAAAGCAACTACTGGAATTTGATTAGCACTTTTATAAAATGAGTAATAATATTGCATCACGATGCAAGATTTTGCATCACTTTATGCGATGTGAACCCGGTCATTTTGCAGCCTGTTAATAATTGGCTATTTGGAGCAGATATGTATGGTAATTTTTATACATGGTCTACAGAATAAATCCATTTAATGACATCCAAGCATTATGTTTAATCATGTTTAATTAGGTTTCAAACATATAGTTATTGGGACACCCGGTGTACTATATACATCATCCAAATTTAGCATGATAGTCGATTAATTGATCTCCTGATCCATGATGAAAATATTATCTCGAGTACAAAGAAAATAAGAGTAAGCTTTGGGATTAAAATAACTTTTCTGGAAATACTCACCTCATAACAGTATATAGCGATGCACAAGAAAAATGGAAGACCAGAAAAACGGAACTTGGCAGGATGGATTCTGTAGAAAAAAAACAACTGAATGAAACACAATTAAAACAAACTACTGGCAAGAAGGAGTTGTTTGTGACAAATTAGTTCCACTCTGCTACAGTAACTTGTCCCTGTAGTTAGTGTTCAAACAATCCAGAGACCTGTCCAAAGCGAATATTACGTAATAAAATGCAAACTGTTTGATGTTTATTTATGATCAAAAGGCAAATGAATTATAGTTGTCAGTTTTAAGTATATAGTTATTTTTGTTATGTAAGCTGAAGGTAAAACCTTTGTTAGTGAATAGGGTTAGTATAAAAAAACAATAACATGTCTTTACATTACCGTAATTATATTTATAAGGAAATACTTTTTCTCAGTAAATCTGAAAAACTCTCATTTGTAGAATACAGCGAATCTGCTAGACATGTAAGCAAGAAAACATATTGTAATTATTCATTATGAACATTTGAAACGGATTCAGCAGCCACCTCTATAAACCAGCCACCTGATACAGGAAGACTCATTTCTGTTTCCCAGGATCAATCTACTAACCTAGTACAGCAGGACTTGTATTAAACAGCAACCTGTCTTGACGTATCACATTTCTGTTCTCCAATATTAAATAATCATATTTAATGTTGTATAATAAGACCTCTAATAAACAGACACCTGTCGTAAGAGACCACAGTTCTGTTCTCCAATATTAATCATATACAATTTAGTACAACAAAACCTATATTAAAGAGCGACCTGTCTAAAGAGACTTTCCTATTCTTAATTTGTTATTGTATATCATCTGTACAGCAAGACCTCTATTAAACAACCATCTGTTTTAAGAGGCAACATTATGGTATAATGCCTTGTGTGCTTGCTTAGAACAGGTTTTAGTGTAGTACTCACCATGAACAGACAATTACTTACATTATAAAAAACAAAGCGTACAAAGCAAAACATTTTACTTTTACTGGTCACAGGATGTGTAGACAATAAGTGATGTATTACAAGGTATAATTTATAGAATGATAGAGTTAAAAATCAGGCGAGAGTTACTTTATAAAAACTTCATATCTTACAAACAACTTAAGATAAGAAATATATTGTGATCGCTTTTGAGAAACAGATGCTAAGAATGCGTAAACTCATTAGTATCTTTTCTCGTAGATGTATCTTATAAACTTTTGTGAAACAGGCCCCAGGTGAATCTGAAACAGCAATGATCGCATAGATTTGCTTTAATGGGGATATACTGTAAAATGGGTAATATTCGCCTGTTTGTAATTTCGCACTTTTCGAGTTTGTAATTTAACCACGAAAATTATAATTACACAGACAATTGCTAGCAATTAAATCAATTAAAAATAACAAAAATTGAGTTTTGAAATGTGAAAACTAAATATCTCAAGTTGACAGCTTTTCCGAAATCACGAAAATTACAAATATTATCCATTTTAGAGGTTGATAAATGGACACTGAATCCAATTGAGACTGACTAAAATGCACCACCTAGTTTGGATACAATGCCAGATTTTTTCAGTAATCATAGACCAAATTGGAATGATACAGATTGGTACAGAAAGATTTCTGAAATGGATAAAATGCACTGTAAATGCATACAACAAAACAAATGTTACAGGCATAAAGATTGAATGCCAAGAAAAAATTTAATCCTCTCTACTTCGGAAAAAAGATGGAAACACAATTAGTTCCCGAAAAAGATCACTATTAGATTACTGTGTTCACTATTCCTGAAGATTGAAAAACACCGTCACCAAGCAACTAGATAACCATAGCAAACAGTGGGTCTATGATGAAAAAAGTGGTGTGGCAATGTAAAAGGTATTAAAAAGAGAAGAACTTCAAGTTTACAATATTGTGTGTAGCTTCCACCAAAGAAACATCAACATTGCATACCATTCATAACGCTGTAGCATTTACCATTGTCAATCTGATTACAGAATGAAACACCATCTTAACTTTTGAGTCCATCTATAATCATAGAAATTTCTTTCCCATCAGATAGATGCATAATACTGTTTTACAAGTGATAGATTGATGTTAAGACCTCATTATAAGAATTCATGTTTAGATCTCATTATAAGAATTCATGTTTAGACTTCATTATAAGAATTCATGTTTAGACTTCATTATAAGAATTCATGTTTAGACTTCATTATTAGAATTCATGTTTAGACTTCATTATACGAATTCATGTGAAGACTTCATTATGAGAATTCATGTATAAGAAAATACTTCATGAAGTTTGTCATCAGATTAAATTTATTGAAATTCAAATGAAGCTAAATGACCCATTCTGATAAAGTAAGCTACTAAAGGAAAACAACATCATCATGGAAAATGTTACAATGTTTTAGAAAGCAGATTAAAGTAAAAAGAAGCTCTATTTAATGACACTTCAGTATATTGGTAATCAATGTCTTTTAGGATAGCACTCTGTTTTGTTTAGCAGGTGATCTTTTACAGGCATTGTTTATACACAGGACGTCACTTGATAAACAATATTTTCAGGCAGTCCTGTCAAAATTTTCTGCAGTTTGAACTTCAAACGTGAAATATTCATTAAAGATCATATAAAAATAACTCTTCTTTCAGTCATATTCAATTAAAATTTTAAAATAATAACCTGTAACTGTGTAAGCAAGTTTTTAATGATTAAAATGATAAAATAAAATCTTGATCGACTATAACAAAAGCTATATACAAACTATTGGAGGCACTTGTAAGACCAAATGACCACACTATGAGGGTGTTCAAAGCATGTGATGAAGGTAAACACTATTAAAGCTGTATGGGCACACTTAGCATTCATGTCAGTTTGGGAGCGGGACGTAGCTCAGAGGAAGAGTGTCCGCCTGTGGCTGGATGGGTTATTTTCCGTTCCAGCCAGTCAAACACGTCTGGTTTATCAAATTCCGTGTTGTGTGCTATTCTGTCTATGGGATATTGCACATAAAAGACCCCTTGCT
>JAUTCZ010115099.1:0-14600 GCA_032273805.1 Melanodrymia brightae
AAATTACATTACTGCGTGGTAACTCAAAATAGTGAATTGGGGGGGGGGGGGGGGAGACATGTCCCACCCCCCCCTTTCCCCCACCAAGTGACGCCCATGTCGAGATGCATTTTTTTCGTGCACGAAAATGTTTTGTGTGTATTCCTTGAATTGTATGAATAAAGTAAAAGTCAGGAAAAAAATAACATTAAAACGTGCCAATAAATTCAAAACGGCTGTAGTGTTACTAGTCAAAACGGCCAAAATTCTATGACAATTGAAGCAAACACTAACGAGTGCACCTGTGTAGTACCAGTGTGTACATCAAATCTTTGTGTGTAAATTGCTTGCATGATTTATTGTATTAAATGTAGTTGTAACCAAAGATATTTGTTTGTATTACTGTAGAGTCCTTAACATAATGTATTTACATATATGTTCGTATACAATGTATATATATCTATAATATAATTAAAATTATTAATATATACATGTATATACGAAATACAATAAAATACGGTGCAAAGCGTAATTCGAGTTTTTTTTGTTGTTGAGGATTTAGCTTCATTGGTGTTGGAATTGACCTGTTGGGTGATTCCTTTAAGACTGTGGTTGCACTCTTCTCTCTGAAAAAGCTCGTTTTGTGTTAATAGTTGGTTCGTGGAAAAGAACAAACAGTTTGGTTTGGCAGGCTAATCGGCCATTAAATAGTGCTGACGTGTATTTTGTGAAGACTAGGTAATGGGCTTAAAATGTACATTTGGGGGAATTGAGAGAAAGTGAGTTTTTTATGACGGAAAACACACGACTTTAATATAGAGAATGCTACGTGCTTTATTTGAGTGGTCGTTAGATCATATAATTTATCTTAAAACTAGCTGATGCAAAACGTATCTAACGAATGAAAGCGTATTGTGTACGTTTTTAAACAACGAGTTGTAAGATAATTGGTATCTAACTGACAAGAACGTACATGTAGTATTTTCTTTTTTATATTGCTCAAAGTACTTTTGTTAATAAGGCACATTATTCCGATAATAAAACCACGAACGTGGCCTGAGTTTCTCTCTTCTATTCAAATTAACACGAAGAAGTGCACGAGTGTCTGTCGCTCTGACTGGGTAATCTAGCAGTAATTCCGTCGTTCAGTTTATCGGATGTTTTGAACTCTCAAAAGACGTCTACCATACAGATAATTCAATACAATTAAAGAAATCGTGGTACCATAAAGAACATTTTTCAGACTTTTGTTTTACCAAAATACCGTTTTTTACATATATGTTTTTTCAATTTTCACTTCTGGGGCTCCCACTTTCACTTTCCCCCTACCCCCACTGTTTAACATGCTCCGTATCCCTCGATTCGTCGTAATAAAACGTTCTCCTTTTCTCGTATAGTATTTTCTATAATTATCTTATCTGCGTCACCAAGCGCGTGATCTCGTACATAAACATGGACTCGACCAGGTTAGCAAACAATGCGATGAAAGCTTGCTTATTGTTTTCAGTATTTATATTTTATGTACCAGTCATTATACACACAACATAAATTACATAAACATCGTCTGTATCTACATATTAATAATAAAAGTAAAAGTGTGTTAGTAGTAGTACTTCGTAGTGCTTGATAAAAGTTCATATTTAATAATAATAATAATAGGTGTATTACCCGGAAGTGTTCGAGGATTATGAATGAACGTATCTTGTGTAAAGTTTAGGCTGTAGTCTATGTTAATATCAGTCACCGCCACAAAATGTAGCTGTGTAGAAAAACACACACCGAATCCCATCCCTCACTCCACTTTTTGGCTTCACGTGTGTTCCAGGCAAGAAATTCAGCGGTAGGCCTATATAACGCATCGGGTTTAAAACTGGTATGTATTGGGTTCAAATCCCATTCGTGGCATATGAGATTTTTAATCCAAGTACCGACTCCAACCCAGAGGGAGTGCTCCGCAAGGCCAGTGGGTAGGTGTACTTCCACCGACCCGTGTCCACAACTGGTTTAACAAAGGCCATGGCATGTACTGTCTGTTGAAAATACATATAAAAGATCCATTGCTATTTATAAAATAGATGTAGCGGATTTCCTCTATCATACTAGTTATACTAACTTCTGTCCTGGATAGGCAGTCGAGGCAGCTGGACATCGTGACAATGACAGACCGGCTTGAACTTTAATTGAATATAAGCACGTATTACAGCATGGCATCTTATATGCATAGACAAGGCAGCACGCACCACGGCCTTAAGATGTACCAGTTATGGATCACGGGTTGTAACGGGAAATAGCCCAACGGGTTCACTGAGAAGGGTCGACCTATCGAACCACAGGCGGACGCTCTTGCGCTGAGCTACGTCTCGCTCCTAAGTCTTTTTACTTCCATGTGCATGTATATTCATTATTTTGGAGAAAACAACGGACTTGACACTTAACAGTCTCTTGTTTAGCCGACAGTCATGGTGTTGAACTGTTAAGTGCCGTGCGAATCGTGCGGTAGGTTCGAATGTGTTTTTCTTTTACATTTATACACCTTTAAATACAATACTAGTAAAAACATATTTTTCGTTTTCGTTTCAGAATATCGGCTCCGGCTGTGTTACAGGAAGAATTTCTTAGTTGTAGCGTTTGTTATGAGCCGTATACAGAACCAAAGACCCTTCCGTGTTTGCATTCATTTTGTTTCAAATGTCTTGATCGCTACATCCAAGGCTGTGCCCATGCCTTCCAACAAAAAGGATTTGTATGTCCCATGTGTCGAGAATTCGTCAGAACACCAAACCCTAAACGACATCCTGCAGATTGGGCTGTACAATTTAAGACCAACTTTGATCTTAAGAAAATGGTACAAGCATGCAGAGACACGGGCGTTACCAATAACACGAATGAGACCAACGTCTGCACTGTCCATCCAGGACACGACAGCGACTTATACTGTGTTGAATGCGAGCGCACCATCTGCCACCTCTGCGCTGGCATTTCTCATAGAACTTGTAGTCTGATTGTAACCTTATCAGAAGCAGCAGACGACAGAAGATCCACCTTGTTAAGTTGTGAAAGTCAGTTGAAGAAGCACCAATCAAAGTTAACAGTGTTGATAAATAAAGTGGATAAGGAACTTGGCCGTGTGGAGGAAGACAAAACCAAGTGTAGTAAAGACATTATGACATTTGCTTCTCGACTGGTGGAGGTCATACAAGAGCGACAAGTTGAATTAATGAGAGAAACGGAAAAGAAACATGACGAGTTTATAAATACAGTATTGATAACAATGGAAAAATACAAAAACTGCACGAAAGAGGTAACCCATGAAATAGAACGTATCAATAGCCTCATGCTTAAAACGGATAACGAAATTATACAACATTGTAAGAGGTTCAAACATTCTGAGCAAACAATCGATGTCGATATGGCGGCTTTATTGTCAAAGTTGCAACGCGTCCGTATTTCTTTTGTCCCTGAAATATCATTAATTGATAAAACGGTGATTAAGATGGGCAGTGTATGTTTGGATACAAAAGACATAACTAAACGCACTGACAAACCACCACCTATAGTAGCAAAGAAACCTTTTATTGGTCGACCACGTGCTATGACAACACCAGCAACTTCTAGTAGAAATAACACCCTAAAGATAAGAACGATTTCAGCAAATATGAAAGAGGATGAGCTTATGCCTAAACTTACGGACATTGTGGTATTACCTGGGAGTTCAACAATCATTGTAACAGACTGGAACAACCAATGCGTGAAGATTTTCTGTAGCAGACGAGACAAAGACTCGCGTTTGGTTCTAAGCGGCAAACCCTGGAACATTGCATGTCTCTCTCCGTCACACGTTGCAGTCAGTTTGCCGTGTGTACAACAGATCTGCGTCCTCAAACTCACCAACAACCAGACTCTGATGATGTTGTCCTCAGTGATAGCACAAAAGCGATATTCTGGACTTGCGGCAATCAACGAAGAAACACTAGTGGCAACGGGAGCAACAACACCGCCATGTGTCGACATCATCAACCTTGGCGGAGAAGTTCTTAAATCATTTGTATGTAATTCTTCGGGTGAGTCACTCTGGGCTTATCCAGCTTATGTAAGCACAACACCAGACAATGACATTCTCGTTTCTGACAGAAACGCGGCATCGTTAACGTGTCTGACTTCAGATGGACACGTACGGTGGAGATTTGAGCCTAAAGGGACACGAGAACTCATTGAGCCTAGCGGCGTATTCTGTGACCACCGTGGCAACATTTGCTTGGCAGAGCGCAGGGGAATACTGTCTTTATATGCCGGAGGACATTACAATGGCGTGATCCTACGAACCACAGACGGAGATGAAAGTCCTACTCGGGGTATTTTCCAGTCTAACGACGGATTGTTATTTGCTACTCAGAATGATGATGACATTTCTGTATATAAAATAACACTTCCATTATAACTTCATAACAATTATCACAAAATTTAAGAAATAGATAGTACGAATGTGATTTTTAGGTCATAGAGGTTTGGTAACCACATTGAACGAAAAATAATGCAATTTCAGTTGGCATATCAGAAAAGCTTGTTATTATCATGATTTATCTTAAATTTCAATCGATGTTTTAAATAAAGCAATATTCAAGTCGCAAGAATGTATTTGTAAATAAAATCGATGTCGTATGCGTATAATTAAATGTCTGCTCTTATCTGTCATTATATATTGTTGAATACAATGTTTAACAATGGTGATAAATAGAAACTGATTGCTATTAAAAATTCATTTGAAATGCCATCAGATCCTGAAGCTTTATTATTGCCTAGTTGACCAATTTGATTTCTAATCTCATTTTTAGTAATAAGACAAGTGGATTATATCACTTGGATATGTATAGTATACAGACACAATGCATAGGAGAGCACTAAAATGATTTGTCCACTGCTCACACGTTATGTTTATTATTCGACTGGCTGTTTCCCCTAGTGACTTGTTTTATGGTATTTCAATGTGTATGTATCAATCAATCAAGTGTTGGCTTATATAAAAAAAAACCTAACACCACCATTGTGTCTACCTACCAAAATGGGAAGTTATTTTCCCTACACAATTAAACACCTTAAAACCTGGCAATATGTCTGACAACTCACTTTGAGCTTTCACAAAAGATTCACAAGCCGCAATATCAAATGTTGCATAGAATTATTTAAATTCCTCATTTGAGTCCTATTGCTTGCCCTATTGTTCAGCTATCGCGATCACAGTCATGTCTAAAACTGTAAGGATTCTAATAAATACACATCGATTGCGCTTGGAGACCAAAACAGTATAATTATATAATCACAAACTCTATTCCTAACGTCTACTGAGGCATAGCGTGGCCTACACCTGGGTTGGGTGAGGGAAGTTCTAATTTTAATCTAGCCGACCGGAGTCACCCCACCCCCACTCATGATCTGCAATGTAAGCAAATAAAGTTTGTTTGTTTAACGACGCCGCTGGAACACATCGATTATAAATCAGCGGTTATTGGACGTCGGACTCATGGTTATATTGACAGATGGTATCAGAAGAAACCCGCTGTTGCCGCTTCATGGGCTACTCTTACCGAAAAACAGCAAGGGGTCTTTTATGTGCACTTTCCGACAGAGAGGACAGCACACAACACGGAATTTGACAAACCAGTCGTGTATTACTGGCTGGAACGGAAAATAGCCCATAAAATATTTTGCGCTGTGGAGGAACGATCCCTCGACCCATCCCGCCACAGGCAGACATTCTACCTTTAGACTACGTCCCGTCCCAGTTTGTTTAACGATCACATTGATTATTAATTAGCGGTTATTGGATGTCAAACGCACGGTGATATCGACACTTGCGCTACATCCCGCTCTCCTACAATACAATGTGTAATAGTTGTAATATGTTCCCGGTCTATCAAAGGCAGTGGTGTGTGCTATCCTGTCTGTGGGAAAGTGCACATAAAAGATCCCTTGTTGTTATTCGAAGAAGAGTAACCTATGTGGCGGTAGCAGGTTTACTCTGTGACCAAGTGTCGATATGACCGTGCGTTTGATATCCAATAACCGCTGATTTATAATCAGTGTGTTCCAGAGGTGTCGTTAAACAAACAAACTTTATTTTTGTATGTTGTAGTATGTACATGCTGCACATTGCATCAGGAAGTTCTACTTGACTTGTAATTAGATACACAAGTGATTTCATCTCATACATGTAAACAATTCGAAACTGCAGTTACCCGTATTTTAAAAATACACCCACGTCACACGATCTACGTTTATTATATAATTATATAACGATATAAGTATCATAATTATTTATTTCCTTAAAAAACAATTCGTGCTGTCAAAGGTTTTGATAAAACAATGTTATTTGTATTTGTGAATGTTTATCCGAGTGCATTTGAAAACTGTTTCTAATAATAGCGTCTGGCGGGGAATCCCATGCAGCAAAAATAAATAACGAGAATGTTCCAACGGTGTAACGGTTAACCACAACAAAAATCAATGCAAGCTGTTCGTTGTTTACACACTACAACAAGGTAGGCCTAATTTATTATTATACATAATTATATATCATAGAAGGGTAGATACAAGATGATTAGAGGCGAGGGGTGTATATAGAGGACTATTTTGTCCGAATGAACAGGCGTTGGATTCACTGTGCATTCTATAATTCGTACGTGTTTTTATTTACAACGCCATTATGTTGGCACCATTGTTCATGTGCAGTAATATCGTTTTCCGTAGTGTAGAGTTACTGTAGTGGTTTCACAACCGGGTTTACGACTGGTGGGTATTGAGTTAGAATTCCGCTCGTGCTATATGGGATTAATCGCAGTACCAGATCCAACCTAGAGTAATTGACTCCTCCGCAGAAAGTGACCGACAACCAGGATCGCCCAATAATCGTGCGAGTTTGACAAGGTGCCGGATTAGTAGTAGAATTATTAATAGAATAACTGTCGGCTTAAGTAAAATAATATTCTTTTCTGATTATTTGACTTTATACGACAAGTAGTCACTGTCCACGTAACAGCGATGAACGAAATACCGAGCGATAACGCAAGTGAAAAATGAACAACGACCAACAAACGTATGTGTTATAATACAGTTTCGCCAATAGATACGGGATGGCTTGACTAAGGTACCAACGTCCAGTTATCTCCCTTATAGAAGGCGTGGTTAAGTGTACGGATCTTGATGGGTCAAATTACAAGGCCATGCAGTATCCAACAACTGGTTAACATAACAAAACAGAACATTATTTACACTCGCGAAATACATGTGTATAATTAATATGCATTGCGTCAAGATTTAGTGTTTAACAATCACATGTATAATTAATTTTATGTATATAGTAAAACTATTATTTAAGAGGAGTAGAATAATTTGTTAATATAAATAATAATAATAATAATAATAATAATAATACACACGTCTAATAGTGCTGTCTAAATTTATATAATATATTTATTTGGTCTGTTTACTTAATATTTTAATTTATTAATATATTGGGCATAGAGATAAGTAGTGACATTCATCTCCAAAATCATTTGTAGTATACAGTAAATACATTTTTTATTTTCAAATATAATAATATTATACATGTACATGTAGTTAGTTATAACTTATTTACGTGCTTATAGCCAATTAAAGTTCAAGCACGTCTGTCATGGTCACGCAGTCCAGTTGCCTCGACGGCCTGTCCAGAACAAAAGTATGAGAGAGAAAACCCGCTACTCATAATTTATAAATAGCAAGGGATATTTTATATGCACTTTCCCACAGACAGAACTGTACATATCATAGCCTTTGTTGAACCAGTTGTGGACACCGCCAGGTCGGTGTAAGTGGAAGCATGCCTACCCATTCAGTCTTGCGGAGAACTCACTCTGGGTTGGAGTCGGTACTGGAATTAACAATCCCGTATGCCATGAATGGGATTTGAACCCAGTACCTACCAGCCTGAAGCCCGAAGCGTTAACCACAACACCACGGAGGCCGGTAATATAATATTATTCCACCTTCCATTTTCAACTGGTGAAACATGATTGGAGGAAGGTGTTGCATATTGTTTTATCAGGGTTATTTAGCTAAGGTTCAAATTCTGTAAGTTAAACCTTTCGTGGATTTTGAGATATCACTTTTCCAGTTTTGCATAAATTGATCACACAGATTTACAAATGTGTGCTTCTGAAATATTGTTTAGTCCAAGTGTATAAAATATATCTCTAATATTTATAATCCAATTATATGTTGTATTTAACTAATGCAATGTTATTTATGTAAAATATTTTCTTATGCTCCTTTTTGGTACCTCCAATATAACACTCTTTGTTTTAGATTTATTGGTAGATAATTTCAATGTTTTACAGTAAGAGTCATAGGCGATCACCATACTTTGCAACTATTCTTCGTTTCTTGCCAGTAAGGCTGTATCATCTCCGTATAGCATAACAAGAATTGTTAAGCCTAAGTCCAAATAAATATCAAAGTCAAAAGAATAAACTTTTCCAAGAAAATAATACAAATGCGTAAGTACACAGACTATAATAGTACCAGCAGTGTATCTATATAGGGATTATTATACGAGCGGGTCCGGGGTGTGTCATACTGATTTTACGAAACGAGTGTTAGGATTCTTGTATTGCCCGAGCAATGAATCCTGGCACGAGTTTCGTAAAATCAGTATTATATGACACACACGCGAATTTAATAATTTCTTCATTATCCATACCATTTCCAACGTACAATTGTTTACAAACGAAACTGCAGAGATCATCATGGCGAACAAATATTTTAATTTGCATAAAAGTTATCAGGCGCATGCACCTCGTAACAGACACATTCATACAGCTCTAGTTTTCTTATTGTTATTATACAAATTAACACAACCGTCAATGCAACTCGTGTATTTTCTCATCGCGTCTTTATAATATCAGAAAAATACTTAATTTGAAGTAAATGTAAGCAAGAACAATAATTATTATTATCAATACATGTGTCTGTCTTGGCGAAATGACGTCACTGAAGCCATGTGTTTCTCCAGGCTTCATGACGGGAAAAGTCGAATGATGTGTCGTGTCGTTTGTAACCAATGAAATGTGCCGTAGCTTTTGCGATGGCATGGCTTATCTTTATTACACGTGTGTTTCGTATGGAATTTACGAACTGATTTATGTTTAACTATATATGGATAATAAAAAGTATTATAATCCGCGTTATCTTACCTTGCAGGTAAATAACGATGGAGCACCACTTACACAAAGAAAAAGATCTACAAACATTCCAGCACCAACTGAACAACTTCCCTCACTCTTTTGATATGAACGAAGAAATCGATGATCTCTCGAATAAGAAACTTCAGCATGTATTGCAAAAACTGTTACTGAGAGGTAAATTTATAGACAAAAAAGATGAAATACGAATAAAAAACTTTTCCAGTTTTCTCTTATACAAGACTGAATTGACAGATGACGCTTATGCAAAAAACGACGAAATACTGGAATCTGATGCCAACAATATCGTTGCTCTTGCAAATCGTGCAGAAATGCTTTATCGTGATGATCTCTATTTGGAAGCAAATAGATACGTGAAAAGGTTAAAAGCCATGGAAGGTAGTATCGAGTTTCAGTATCTCAAGACAAACGCACGGGCTGAAATTGCATATAGCTATGCTAGGACAGTTCCGAAATTCTACATAATGTCCGCGGAGATGTACAAAGATGTCAACAAACAATACCCCAATGAATATCTGTGGCAGTATGGCGAGGCACAGGTCTTACGCCGGTGTTTCACCAAATATTCACAAAACTCTAATGTAGACTTCAGCAAAATTGTGTTAAGGACAAGATATCTTTTAGAAAAGATAGCAACTTGCAAGGATGCTGGTATAGTTTTGAACGCGAAAGCATTGACTGAGCTCGGTGAACTTTATACTATGCTTAAACATAAGAATCTGCCGTTTTCAAAGGATGTTCTTTGTAAAGTTTTAACAAAGACGCCATTGCAGTCTCCTTCTGGATGCTACAGGCAGGCATTGGAACTAGGCACAAGTGACGCATATGTGCTAGAGCGATATGGAAGGCATTGTAGAAATGTTGGTGATCTGGGCAGATCGAAGGAGCTTTTGGAAAAAGCCATTTCAACGGAGGAAAGTGGATTTTCTCACCACCACCTAGCAAAAACACTACTTGAAATAGCAGCTAAACCACTCTCATCCAGTGATGAATATGTAAAGGATGCTATTTGGCACTGTAAGAAGTCTCTTGAATTAACCAAAGGGTTTAATGTTGAAGCTGAGTTTGATTTGGGCGAGATACACCAGCAAATAGGAAACTACGACCAAGCCATAAAGCATTTTAGGAAAATACTTAATAGTCAATCATTTGTCACTGGACCAATTGACGCAATCAAAGCTTACGAACAAATCGGTCTATGCTATCTTGAAAAACTCAGAGATTCCGGATCAGAAGTGGATATCGAACAGAGCAAAGTATATTTGACCAAAGCGGTGGAAGTAATATCAGCACTGATTAACAATATTCCAACTTTGACCAAGGCAGCATTACAATCTTGGAAGGCTTTTCCAACACTCATACAAATGTTGAAAAGTGAATACTCGAACACAAAGAAATCCAGAATTATTAAGAAAAATGCGCATTTGCATACACTTGTAGGCAAACACAAAGAATCATTGGACATCCTCGAAGAATTCTGCAGGATATTCCCAAACGAGGCTGATAATCCAGACGTCAGGAAAGAAATGATTCAGAACTGTATTGGTCTGAAACAGTACGACAACGCGTTTATGCTACTCAAGCAAACTCTCTGTACCAAGGCAAGAGAATGTATCACGAATGAATTTGTCTTCAGTGTCTGTTTGCAAACGGCGTATCATAACTTGAAAGGTGGCAAACTGCAAAACGCACAAGCATGCTTCCTGTATGCCTTTGAGTATAAACACGGGCGGAATATGAACCCAAACGCATGGGATGTTATGCTTCTCTACGATGCTTGTCACTGGCAGGAGGAAGCCGATTTCCTTTGCAGTATTCTCGAAACTAATTGTGGTTTGAGAGTCAGCAAAAATGTGGAAACGGCTTTCGGAGGGAAATTGGAACCAGACACGTACGTTGAATTCATGGAAGGATCTAAAACACTAATAGTTCTCTTAGGTAATCATCCACCCTCAAGAGAGCTCGTACGATACATTAATATTGCTGTTTATTGCTGTTACAGCTTGGATGAGAACAGTTTGAGAGTGATTGTACCAGTTAAAATAGGAGCTGCTGATGAAGTGGACTCGCTGAAAGCGTTCAGATCTCGACAGATGTCTTCTCCTCCGCCTGAAGGCGAACATGCCATGATTTGGCTAAAGGACTTCTTCGCAGCGCTGTTGGACACAGAATGTGAAAGAGAAGTACAAGCATAATGTTACATTAGTCTAGTAGTGAAATCAGATAGCAGAAATACTAGGTCCGTCTATATCCACATTAATGCATGGGTGTCTTGAGCAACAGAGGTATGCACGCATAAAGGTATCCTTATATACTATTATATCGCTCCTCATACCGATGGTTACGTATCTTTAGCAACATAGTCTGCATGTACATCCGAATAAAAAGAAACCGTGTAGGCGTACCTTGCAAAAATGTCTAATTATTTCAGTATTTAATGTCAACACCCTTAAATGGCAACAACCTGTCTTCAAAGATAATACATATTTCAATGTAACTACTAGAACACTGCACCTGTAGGTTTACTATGTGTTTGATATATTATAGCTTTCATTCTGTTGAATTGTATTATATTGTATTGTATTGTTTTGCATCGTATTGTATTGTATTGTATATTTATGACACGTTGATGTTTATTTGACGAGTGCAGCTGCACACACAATGTTTGTAAATCACCTCTATGTATCACCGTGTGGTGATCTGAGTGTAATAAAGTGCTGTTCTGTTCTGCGTTCCGTTTCTCTTTTATGTCAGTATACTTACACACAATAGGGAATGTACAGATACCGAAATAGTACAGAATTTGAATCTACTTTAATTAAATTTGTTATACGTTTATTTTCTCTTTGTAACATATTTTATACTATTCCTATTAAATATTTAATCATGGTCCACAGTTAAAAATTGGACCCAAAGTTAAAAATTTCATCATGCTGACCTGACATATATTATAATCTATAATTTGCTGTGATTTGGATTTGTTTAAGCATTTGAAAAGGAAAGAGGAGCGGGCTTAATAATAAGGGTTATCACAATGTTTAAATCTTTGAACCGGTTATAAACAAATTCTTATCTATACTTCGTGTCACAACATTTTTAGTATGTTTTTCGTAGATAACTTTAGTTAAAAAAGTCCTATTTTTGTGTGAAAATGGCAGATTTTTCTGAATTTTTGTATGTATTTGTATTACAAATATTTCTATTTCTTAACCTAAAGTTGTGTAATTTGCACACAAAAATAGGACTTTTTTATTATAGAAAATGTTTACCTTTTTTAGGAACTACAGCTTCTAATCGCAATTAACCAGCTCGTTTTTAGAATGTCGTCTTTTAGGAACTTTACGCTCCCTTCTCGATTTGAACAGCAAGGGACACAACAACACGAAGGCATCGTTATTTTTAAAATAAACTTCTTGTTGCCTTGCCTGTCGATAGGCTTAACTACGCGTTGAGCGGCAACACTGTGAACGCAGACGAACTCCAGCATAAGCGCCACAGGGCAAATAACTGAGGGATATCTCCCATTGTTGGCAAATCAGAGTTATCGCTCTTGTACCGTATAAAACTACAATTCATTCATTAAGGAAGCTTGTACTGTATCTTGTCTGGTAAATTTGCTGTAAAACATTCGTTTATACTAAGTTAGTTAGTTAGTTATAACTTATTTACTTATTCACGCAGTCCAACTGCCTCGACTGCCTATCCAGAACAGAAGTTAGTGTTAGTATGATAGAGTAAACACGCTATACTCCTATTTGATAACTAGCAATGGATCTTTTATGTGCACTTTCCAACAGGCAGGACAGTGCAAACCATGGCCTTTGTTAAACCAGTTGTGGACACTGGTCTGTGTAAGTGGTAGTACAAGCGATCCATTGAATCAATGATTGATGCACAAATCCCATTTGCCCCTAATGGGTTTTGATACCAGTAGCTACCCGTCTTAAGCCCGATGTGTTAACCACTGTTCTACGGACGTCGGTAGCAAAGTGATTGCTGCATATTTAGCTAATATAATAATGGCCAATGAAAGGGTTATGTTACAGCAGATGTTGGCTTATTTCTCGTTCCAACCAGTGATATATATTAATTATGACTGGTTACAGTACAGGTACATGTATATCAAAGGCCGTGATGTGTGATATTCTGTTTCTGGGAAAGTGCATTTAAAATCCTATTGCTGCTATTTAATAATAGTAGCCTATGTGGCGGTAACGGTTTTTTTCTGAGGATATTTATAGATATAACCGTGTGATTAAAATCCAATAGCTGCTGATTTATAATTAATGTGCTCCAGAGGCATCGATACTTTATTTTATTTCAAAGTATTTGTCAATTTGTTACCCAGTATCACAACGCCATCAATGCAGCACCCCTAGTCGTTTTTCTTCACGGGGGAAATTGCAGGATTCATACGAAAAAAACCGGAAATTTTCAATTTACTCATAATTGCGTGATCTCACTTTGTACAGGCAAATAAAAATTTTCAGCGGATTTTATTTTCAAATTTATCCGCCCTTCTACGTCTCTAAACTGTAAAACTGTTCTGACAGGCCAGACGCAATGTGATGGCGATACATTGGTGAGATATAATATGCAATTAGGCGTAATATAAAACAAACTGTTACATGCAATTTAACATAGAAAACACTTAATGAATTAAGAGTTAACGTGTATGAAAATACCCAATAGTTGTTTAATATATTTATTGGCAGATGCGCCATAAATGAATGAATGAAGTAAAATTTAACGACACCCCAGCACGAAATAGTAAAGTTTGTTCTATTTAACGACGCCACTAGAAACACTGCGATTATAAATCAGTGGTTATTGGACGTCAGACGCATGGTTATATTAACACATGGTCACAGAGGAAACCCGCTGCCGCCGCTTCATGGGCTATACATTTACCGAAGAACAGCAAGGGGTGTTGTATGTGCACTATCCCATACACAGGATAGCACACACCACGGAATTTGATAAACCAGTGGTGTACGACTGGCTGGAACGGAAAATAACCCATACAATGTTTTGCCCTGTGGAGGATCGATCGATCCCTCGACGCATCCTGCCACATGCAGACATTATATCTCTAGACTACGTCCCGCCCCTTACCTTAACTATGATGTCGAAATATATATAATATCAAATGTGTATATATAAAGGAATTTATTGCACGTATAAAGAGTCATTAGGATCTATTTCGTACACATTGTCAGAACGGCTCGAGAACCGAGAACATCCATGAACTGATTAGAAAACGACTGTTGATATCACAAAACTTCCAGCCTATTATATATATACATGTATTTTTTTTATCTACAGTTTGTGCTAAAAATGCCCAGGGCATTTATAATTGTAGATAAAATATATATATATATATAT
>JAUTCZ010115209.1:0-23755 GCA_032273805.1 Melanodrymia brightae
AGTAGTTCGTTAGTTAGTTAGTTAGTTAGTTATAACCTATTTACGTGCTTATACCCAAGTGAGTTTCAAGCACGCCTCAGCTGCACAGGACACGAGTTAGTGTTATAGTAAACGAGGAAACCCGCTACTCCTATTTGATAAGCAGCTATGGATATTTTATATGCATTTTAAGCATTTAATACGATGATAGCACAACTCACGGCCGTTTTATGATACCAGTTGTGTAAATGACAGTATACCGTCCCATTGAGCCTTGGTGAACAGTTTGGGTCGGTACTGCGATTAAATACCCCATTCCACGATTGGAATTCGACAGGAAAGAAGTTAGTGTTAGTATGAGATAGGACACTTGTTGCTTGTTACTAAACAGCACGGACCATTTCCGCTTTCACATAGACAAGACAAGACCTACCACGCCCCTTGTTAACCAGTATTGGGACATAGCGCGGTGCAAATGGTGTACACTAATTGAGCCTTGCGGAACATTTAATATAGGGTTGGGGGCGATTAAAATCCCATGCCACAAGCGATATTCAAACCCACTAACCACTACACAACGGAGACCGGTGTTAGGCAACTCTATGGCCAGGGAATGTATGCCAGTGGTAGAATGCTTCTCGCAAGAGATTTTTACCAGATAATATTGTGCATTTTAATGAATGCATATTGCACGTTCAATGACTAATTTTCTTAATTGAAATGTGACACTGCATGATAGTTGATACATTTATTTTTATTATTTTATATTGTATATACCTATATATCCCCATCCCAATCAAACTTTCATAAAAAACTTAAATAGTATAATAATTATTAAATAATTTACCCACACAGACCCCGTGAGAATAAAGTTGCCATAAACACAAACATTGCGATGTTGCAAGGATTAAAACCACTAGTCAATTTTTTCGGAATAGGCAGCTATTCGTTGAATAAAAATGTGCTTGCGTTGTAGATGATTGACACGTCAAAGTTTTCTGGAAGGTTCTTTGTATATTTGAAGTAAATTTCCGCGACGACACCAAGGTTGCTTGCCATCCAACATGTTACACCTGACTGTGCCACCTGTCATTTCCTATAACCATAATGTCAATATTATATACGTATTCAGCAACGTGCTAAATACATATACCTTTAACAAAATGTGTTATCCACCAGTGTTGGAAATAAAGGAAATAAAGGAAACAGCAGAAAGTAGAACATCTGTTTCACACCGTGTTCTTTTGGTCCAGAATTTGTTTCATCAGGGTTATACCGTCCATGGACTGGCAAACACGTTCAAAACGTTCTATGGTAAACATTCAGAGACTATTATACGATATGCAGCATCACTGACACAGATGATGTCTGATCCAATACCTTACTTTTAAACATTTTTATCGTACGCACTCTCTCTCTCTACCCCCACCCCCACCCCTCACGCATTTAATATGTATCCCCACGCAACGATGTGCTGAACAATTGGGGTGTCCAAATTCTATAGCCATGGTCATAGTACCATAGATCGGACAGTCCAAATATCATAACCTACCCCATAGTACAATGGGTGGGGATCAATATTGTTGGTTCAACTGACCAAATCTCTATGAATGTAGATACAAAATTCAAAATTAATGTTTGTTAGGATAACGAAAACCGATTTCCAGGAGTGTGTCTGCCAAATTTAGTGCCGATCATGGACATGGACAAGGTGTTACAGAAACAATATTGAAACCACAAAATAAGCAGACATCATTATTGACGTATCATGTTCCAATCTAAACGTCCAAAACCATAACATAGCCAAAAGCAATGTCGGATAGACATTCTATTCTGAAAATGGCACTACGATGCATAGCCAAAGCAGTTATAATACCAAGTGTGCCTAGAAGATGTCGACACCTGTATATATACATGTAGTTCACTCCCCCTGAATTCCGCGGCCAGATTTTTTAAATTCTGCGGTAAAATTAGATATATTCTGCAGTAGAATTTGGGGAATTCTGCGGCATATTCTGCAACATGCTATTATATATTATAAACTAAAAATAACACTTAGAAATATTATTGCTTCCAAACAATTAATATATGTTAATATAATTATTATATGAGCCTTCACATGGAAAAACCTACAACTTGGCAAAAAAAATGTTTTCGACTTTTTGGTAGCAAATTATAGGTAACAACTTCAATAAAGTATATTTCATTTACTGGAGCTCTATGTAGTTTTAATGAGATGCTATTAGCACATTAATGGGGTCAGGTTTTGTAACAACGTAACACACTGAATTCCCACTGAGCTAAACACTGTACAACAATGTAAACTACTCCAGCTTAAATTATGACGTGAAACTTTGAACTGCATTTTCTGACGTCATGCCAGGTTGTAGGTTTTCTTGTGTGACGGCTCATATATTAATTAGAATCCTATTTCGTAATTGTGAAACTTGTCTTCGGCGGTTTCAGTAAACTACAATAACATGTAAGGTACAACAGTAAAAAAATCTGAACAACTTCACTTTATTTCTGCAAATTTCACGTTTGTATTGCAAGCAATGAACATCGAAAATTCTGCGGTGATTAAATAAAATTCCACAGCGTAAAGTTACGAATTCTGTACGTGTTTTGCATGAAAATTTATCTTCCATGGACGAACAACTATTCTGCAGTGTGGGGCAAATTCTGCAATTTTTTCCGTGTCCATGGAATCGCAAAATTCAGGGGGGAGTGCTATAAAGTAATTGAAATATGTTTGATGTGACTGTATAATGATCACTAAATAAATAATGTATGTATGACAATTCATGCCTTTCTGTGTGTTTTTCACAGGCCAGAAGATGAAGGTGAGATGACAGTTTCTGATAAAGATATTCAAGTGTATGCTGACATCTGTGGCAGTGACAAATGCAAAGACCATTGTTCTGATTTGGTAGGTTTATATTTTTAGAATATATTTATCACTATTTTTTAAACAATTATCCGACATTAATTTTGATAATATTTTGTTTAGTTTTTAACTTGACTAACATTAGCTTTGTGATTGAATGTATAAATTATGAAACTTGAATGTTAAATGTGTCTCTTTTTCTTCTCATTCAGATGTGTAAATTATGTAACAAGTGTTTAACTATGGAATGGAAGAATATACTGAAGCAGACGTACTTGGAGCATACAGCACGAGGAAGCTGTCGCAGAATCTTTCCGAAAAATATGGTTTGTATCTATTTTTATCAGGGGACATAACTCAGTCCAAGAGCTTCTGCTTGTGGAGGCTGAGGTTAAATGATTGATTCACCTCAGTGGACCCTTTGAGTTTATTCCCATTTCAACCAGTAATCAAATGTCCAGTACATCAAATGCTGTGGTGTGTGTTGTACTGTGTGAAAAAATGGATGTAAAAGCTCCCTTGCTGCTTGCTAACTAGTAAAAATATCAGCAACATAACCATGTTTGATATCTTAGCACCAATGAATGGAATTCAATTGTCGTTAAACAAAATCTTTTTTTTATAAGATACTATAACCCATGCAGTTGTAAGTTAATTTGTAATATTAATTAATGATACTTGATAATTATGCTCGCTATGTGAACATCCACCTTCATTAGAGATTGGTAATTACATTAATGTGTTTGATCATAATGACTTATTCACGACTGAAACTTCAATCATCAAAAACCAAGGTGAAGTCAAAGTATGTGATCGAGGGTTGAAGTGAAGAGAAATGAGCATTTCAACAACTAATAACCAATACCTTAATTCAAGGGAATTTTATTTGAATTTTTTTTTACATTTTTTGTCTAATTTGCTGAATGCTTAATTATACAGTCTACACAAGTTTGTCAATTTGCTTTTTTTTCAGACACAGTCTGAAGCGATTGAGATGAAGTCAGTTGTGTTGTCGACAGAGTTTACAGAACTTAATGACAAGAATAAAATGATGTCACTTTGGTTCATAGGAAAGTGCCAGGAAGATCAAGCATGGTGTAGCTAGTCTGTGATTTCTTTTCTTTGAAACATCTGTGTTATATAGCATCACCTTTATTTGGCCACTGTGTTCATTCATAGGAAGATTGATTTTATATCATCATCTATCATTACATATAGTTCATTTATTAGACTGTTCTTGATATATATATGACCTTAAGTTATTCGTTTTTGCTCATATGTTGGAATAGCTACTTTATATATCATTACCGTTCATTGGTCAGTGTTCATTTAATTCATTGCGGCATTTGTTTATGTACGATCATCATTCATTGGCTCATCTATTGGAACTTTTATATGTGATATATCTTTGGATTACTGTTCTGTATTCATTATTGATAATGTTATGGCATAGAAAACTATTCCAAAAGATATTACACATGTTGAGCATTTAACCAGCAAAATTATATATAATATGTAAACTTTGTAATCTTTGAATATTAGTCAGAGTATTGTATTCTTGAGCCAGTTGGTGAACTGTTTTAATAAAAAAAATTAGTTAATATAGTACCCGGTACCGTATGTTTTTGTGAAGAATGTATTGTTTTTATTATATTAAGCATACTGTGATAGACCTTATGCTTATGCGTAATGTTTGTTGTAGACCATTTTGATTGTGATTATATTGATACCTCCTACCACCGATTATCCCGAGTATTTTGTTGGGATGTTAACATAAACAGCATAATTATGGGTTATTGTTGCAAATGCAGGATAATATGTGCAAAAGTATTCAGCAAGTTATAAACCAGTTATAAAAATACTTGAAGCTGTTCTGTCAATGATCTTACTGGCTTCAATAGTTTTGTTATGATCTTGTGCTCATCAATATAGATAAATATAACAGATGCAATAAATAAAAATAATGTGTTTTAATGTTGTAGAATTTTTTTTATATATTATCAGTTTTCCTTTTGATTGTATTGAATTCTCAAAGTTAGGTCATAAATATATTTATTTAAATCCGTTTGCTCAAGGATACAACCGTTTTATGTCACTAGAAATGATCCTAGCTGATAATGAAGATTATATTTTAACTAACATTCGCAGGTTAATTGCATATGGCAGTGTTATTCCATTTATCATAAAGTAAGACTTAATTCACCATTCGATGTACAAGTTTTAAAAAGGGGAAGCAATGTTTAACAAAATCCCAGTACTATGTTTAATAAGTGACCATTTGGAACTGAGCAAATTGTAATTGTGACCTGATTTTGGGCATGAGATAAGACATTCTATTTTTATATACTTTACAACATTAACAAATGGAATAAACTCTATTTTGCCAACTTGTGAACCTACATGTGAAAGACAAGTTGTTAACAGAAAAAGAGTAACACATGTGGCAGTGATAGTCTTCTTCTCCAATTGCTCTATGTATGCCATGTGGTGCAAGTTCTAGATGTTTGACATCTAAAAGCTGTCAGTTGTTAAATAACCATTCCTTTTATTACCAGCTGGGATCATTTTCATTCGGTTTGCAATGGAATAGTATATATTTATTTTATAATAAATAGTAATTTTGTTTTATGAATGAATGATTACCTGGTATGTACAATAATACTGAATGCAAGTCTTGACATGCCAAAACATTTTTATAATATTATAACTTAACTTTCTCAGAGTGGCCTTTTCATATTAGTTGAACTATTCTCATTTTTCAAATGGTTTAAATCTGATGTGTTCCAAAAAATGGTTGCTTAATTTGTTGATTTTAATAAGACTTATAATTATACATGTATTTTTATTTCATAAAATAGCTCGTCGTGAGATATGATATACATTTCCTTAAGTATGCATAAAAGAGCATGCTGTTGTTTGTATCAGCTGATTTTTTTTTTTAATCTTTGTGTGTTATATGGCATATTAGGGAAATGCCAGCTGGAAAACTAATTTTACCCCAAAGAAATATATTTAAGGAAATCTTTTCCATTTATTATGTTATAGACTGCCATTGGTGTTCACTAATGCATTTTATGCTTTATTTACAGGTGTGCATTAAAACATGATTTTATATATGTACTACTTTTTTACTCAGTTTGCCTCATACAATTTATTAATATTTTATTGTTTTTATAATAATTTTATTTATTTATAAGTATTGTAGTTTAGATTACGAAATAATCTGCTGTCAACATAGAGGTAGATAATTCTTTGTTAGAACTTTAGGTAAGGTTACCCCAGTAAGTGTACCTACTGATTAGCAAAATTAATTTGAAGCCAACAAAGCAAATAAAGCCTTTTGTTAGGTAGGAGAGAAGATCTGGGTGGTAAACAGTTTCTCAGTACCAAATTTGTCTTACCAATAATACAAACCTTGGCATTAAACAAACTTTTTTATAATTCCTAAAACCATTAAAATGTGCTGTTACGTAAACTTCAGATTGTCAAGCATTTACAAAGCTTACCTAACTCAGTACTGATGATAGCCACAATACATGTAATTGCCATTTGATGCCAATTAAAAAATTCAGTCGATGGCACATTCACTCTTTTTCTACAGTAGTTAGGAGACACTATTATATTGCATTGTAAAAATTTGTTTTTGGAGATTTTTCAGTAATGTCAAAAGTTAATGCCAAAAGTTGGACAATAGAGTTTTAGAGGAATGGAGGTATGACTACATGTTTACTTGTTCATTTACATAGAGGATATTTGTGTATTTTTGTCAAATAACATGTTTATTTCATCAAGTAAAAATTAGTAATTAGTACTTTTCATGATGAAATAAACATGTTAGTTAACAACAATACACAAACGTTCCCACATGTTTTTTTAATTAAATCTAAGCGCTCAAGAGACAAAAGTCAATGCTAGAGGTGCAACGTCACAGTAACGTAAAGTCACGATGATAGTGACAAATCATCTAATGCTGCATTGATATTCTCAACAAATGAAATAACAATTGCATGATTGATTGCAACTATATTTACTCTATGTAGTACACTCTCTCCTTATGTTATGTAATAAAAGATTATATTAATATTTAATAATGTTTACAATGGTAACCATGCTTGCCATAATTAAAAACAAAGAATTATTGTTGTTCATCTGTGTTGTGTTGTCAAACCTGTTCCGTTATACAGTTTGGCTTTTTATGGTTTTCACAAGTTTTATTTAGACATTATTTACATTATATAATTATCGAATTGTGTCACCTTTTATACAGGAATTAGCAGTTCTTAAAATTGTTTTAAATCTCACCAAAACAAAGCTTCAAAAAATGTAGAGATTAGTTTTGTTTTTATGTGATTTTAGTTTCTATTGCAATAATTTGGGTTTTTTTTTAACTTAAGTTTGGAACTTGTGTACAAAATTAATCTTTGTTTAAAATTGTTTGTGTTTGCTACAGATTTATTTGAATTACTATTAATAGTATAACTTACAACCCATCCTGTCTGCAATACATCTGTCGAATAAACAATCGTGAATTTCTTTAGAAACTAACAAACTCAAGCCTTTGGTTATTTATGGAAATACACGATGTATATTTGACCTACCAGTACCAAATTATTTCTAAATTACTCATGACAAGTTGGCACTAAAGTTCAAATATATTTAATATTGCTGCAAACAGAATTTATATGTTTGTAAATATAATACATTAGTAAATATTTTACATGTATGTACAAATGTTTTTACCCTTGGAACTGAAAATGCTTTTTTTTTTCAGGCATCTTTGGTTCAAAAAATCAATTATTTTTAAACATTAAGTGAAATAAACTGTTGACTGTGATGTGCATTTATTTCTTCTGTTACGTTTGTTTATATATTTGCTACATTGACCATACCTTTTCTTCGAAGGTAGTTAAATTAGAATACATCTTGTCAGGCTGTTATATAGTCAAACCAGAGATCACCGTGTCGGTGATCATGCCGGGTTATATAATTAAACCCAAAATCATTGTCCGCCAAGGTAGTCAAACTAAATGTCTACCTGAATAGTCAAACAAGAAGTCATAGAGCAAGGCAACTGTCGTTTTTATCTTGGATCACTCATGCTGGGGTATCGTGTCTTACTTGATAGTCGAAGAGGACATCGATGCAGCCATGTTGGTCAAACAAGAGCACATCAAACCAGCCTCAATGGTCAAACAAGAGGACATCGAAGTTAGCCGGATAATCAAACTAGAGTACTTCAAACAAAGCCGGATAATCAAACTAGAGTACTTCAAACAAGGCCAGATAATCAAACTAGAGTACTTCAAGCAAGGCCGGATAATCAAACTAGAGTACTTCAAACAAGGCCAGATAATCAAACTAAGAGTACTTCAAACAAGGCCAGATAATCAAACTAGAGTACTTCAAACAAGGCCAGATAATCGAACTAAGAGTACTTCAAACGAGGCCAGATAATCAAACTAGAGCACATACCAGCCCAGATAATAAGACTAGAGTACACCAAGCCACGTAGAGGCTATATATTAATCAAACTAGATAATAGTGTTTAAGGCAAGGTTATCAAACAAGAAGACCATTATGTTTATAGTCATTTTACAAGTGTAGTGTTGGTACAGTATTTTATCAAGAACTTGCCAAGGATTGAGTTTGAAAATTACTCTGCTTCCCATTGGCAAATTATAACAACATCTTGGATACTTTCCTATACATCAAACAAATGAGACATGAATTTCACAGATTCATTTTTTGTATGAAAACAAATTTTAATGAGGTTAAAAATACAACAAAACACAAAAGAATGAGAAGTAGTTTAATTATTAAATGAGATGGAAAAGAAAAAAAGTATGGCAACTTGCAATAACATGTAACCTACGAAACTTGTTTGGACACAATTCCTTATATTCAAAAGTTCAGTAATTTACACATAATTGTAATGTTGGTAAGTTGGCAATTTATTACCATCAGCCACCAAAATGAAATTGTTTTGATGTCCCAAGTACAAGCTTGGATTAAATAATATATTTATTTATCACCCAATAGTGGCCTTATAATTTCCAATATCCTTTTCATCTCAAAATTGGTAAAAACAAAAAACTGTTTGGTTCAACTAATCAGTGTGACTGAACTAAACATGCATCATGTTATCTTAAGACAATATTTGAATAAAACAATTTGCCATGATTTCGGAAGCTCTCTGCTGTGAAATAGGCTAATCTTTCTTGTATAGCATCAAGGGATCTTTTGTATACCCTTTCCCACATCCAGGATAGCACATACCAGTCATGGACAATGGGTTGGCATGGGCAAAAACAAGTCTGGGTCTACTGAAGAGGATCGATCTTTAGACCTGACTCATCTTAGACGACTAGAACCCACTTTTATATTTAAATAAATACTTGTGTACCACTAACCTAAGAACTAAAATTCTTTGTGGTCAGAATATTATATATATTTTTAAATACAAGATCCAACAAATATGCATCATTGAAAAAATAGGAAAATGTAACATGTTTAAGTATTTCAAAAAGTCTCTGTACATTTCCACTTCAATATTTGCATGTCCCTGCAATAAACATTTCACAAACATTCTACAATTAAACATACCAAGCTGACCATGTGTGTCCTGTTCTTGTATCATTGTCTGACGACAAACTATTGATATTGAGAATACACTTTGACACACAAGGTAAACATGTCGAGATTGTTTGGATGAAAACACTTTTCAGCAAGCTAACAATTGAACCAAAGGCATCAAAATAATGAGATATTAACATGTATTTAGTCTAAATTTTGGATTATAAAGAAATCAGTCCAGTTTTTTCAGTTTCTTTGAATTATATTGGCCCTGTTACAAATCTGAACTATAGGCCTCTGTGTCAGAGCTAATAATACAATGGTAATAAAACACCAGGGTAATAAATAAACACATAAAAGCTTCCTGCTTTGTAGGAAGATAGGAATTTGTGTATTAATAGAAAATTGTGATTTCCCAGGAGAAAATTCCTCCTGTGAATGAAGAAAAGGAGCTGTAAAAGACAGGAGACTCCCGTGGACAACAGGAGGGTTGACAGGTATTGTGTTGTATTTGACGTACAATACTATTAATTTTAACCACAACTCCATCAATAAAAATGTTTGTAATGAAAAAAGTATGTCTGGGACAGCTAAAATGAACAAGCAATTGCGTGAAACTCAGCAGAGTTAGAATAGTTGCACTGATGAGCAGAGGCATTGTTTGTATTTACATGACTATACTAAACCAGTTTATGCAGCAGTACGTATGCTATTCATTCTCACATTATGACCCGAAAACATCCTGTAACATCTGAAAACTCATTACTTTTCTTTATCAACAAAACGTAGGCTACATTTTTCTCCTGGACCGGTCAGTACATACCCTAAATTTAAGAAAATAATCAGGTGCACTGGGTAAAAAGCCTAATGTATAATGTATTCAACAACCAATCACGCCTGAAGTAAGCATGCTAACCACTGAACTTCAATCCAGCTCTTAGACTGGGGACAGGTTAACATGCGGCTGATGTTTATAATTATTATCTACATTAATAATTGGAAAATGTGAAAATGATAAATGTTTTAAATATACATACGCTAACGTTCTTGGATGCCTAAGTCATTAACTTACAAATGTATAAAAAGTCACACTATTCACTTATTAATCTAGATTAAACAAGCAAGATCCATTTAATATCTCATATACCGGTACATGAAAAAATAAAATATAAAAAATTGTCCAAATCACCCATGAAAAAAAAAGGTCAACAATAACAATCATGTAAAATTAACATGACATTCATGACGGCATCATCAAAACAGATGATTAAATAATAATATATACATAATACAGATAACAAATGAAGAACTTAATTAATATGAAAGACTTAAAAGTTACTGGAATATATACCTATTTAAGCATTTTACAACTATGTTATACATGTAACATCACATGTAACATATTATCTTAGAGACAAACTGTATTGCATGTTCCACAAGTCTTTGTAAAGAACGAAAGGAATGTTTGTTTAAAGACATGTCAATATTCCTTAATCATCAGCTATTTTGAGTTACAACGTCACGTATCAAGTGTGCCCTATATCCTAAAGAGTAAAAACATTGCAAAATAACATTTTCTTTGTGACATCTTGTCAATGCCACTATTCCATGTCACAACCACCAGGTATATATATATATCAGGGCAGACACAGCTACAATTTGATGGTGTTTTTTGTTTGCCATGTTGATTACCTCTGAATGAAACCACTGCCTCCTCGATATTCAATAAGCTATGCTAGTTCGGAGTATGGTATTCATACTCATTTTCAATGATATGATCATGCCCCCAACCCACTATTGACAAATTCTGAAATCATTCACACATACATATTGCAAAGATTGATCTAGTGAATAATAATAATAATAAATACTCTATTTTTAGAGGGTGAACACTTTCAGTACAAAAATAAAAGACTGGTCTCCCATGAGGTCCTTTCTAATCTCGCCACATGTATAATTATAACATGTTTACAAACAAGTCATACATATGAACAAGTCAATGCAATGATATAATATAAACTATTACTACAAAATAAAGACACTCAGTAATTGAATTTTATAATTGATTGATTGTACATGCTGAATAGCTATTGCTAAGAACACATTTTGATGCTTGAAATTAAAAACGAAAAATCGTAAAAATTTACCAAAATCTGTAACAAAAATTATAATTACATTACGTAGTCTCACATTGTGTGACTAGAAATCTGATGGCTCCACATAATCATCTCTTATCCACATAACAGCAAGGATTGCTTTTCATGTAAAATATTGGTCCACAATTGATGAATGTTTTATATTAGGATTAGAAGGGAAGGGAGAATGTCAAACCCAATTCTACTTGTTTGGATTGTGAGACACAGCAACATTTATTCACGATACCTTAGAGTAAAGTGTATTTCTTAAATAATTAGAATAATAAATACACTGTAGCTGATCTGTGTAACCATTAGCAACAATGCAACAACATTATAGCTGAACCCGTAGATGGAATAAGAATCGTTTTAATTCCATATAGCCTAATAAGTAAAATATTCTTGAACAAATTTATTGCAATAACTGGTTCCAATGTCAGCTGTGAAAAAAAGTATACACAATGAATTTTGCTGAGAACACTAGCTTAAGAATAACCCTTTACCACTTGTTTAAGTAAGTGTTTCATTCTACAGGTTTGAGTGCTATCTGCAGGATTAGGTTATCATTCACAAGTAGAGGAGAGTTTGGCTGACATAGATCAGCAACAGACACTTTCTTATCCATCTCGGTATCCGTTTGGTAGCGCGCTTTTGAAAAATTCTTCTTGCCACAAACCGAGTGCAGAATCTGATTTTGGTCGACAACAGAGAGGTGGTATTCGATTGGTCTAGGCTGGTCGAGGATTAGATTGGAGTTGAGAACAACCCGGAAATCATCACTGTTAGTTGAGTAACCCTTTGGATGGACCTTTAGTTCCCATTCCCATGTTTGAGGTGGGAAAGATGAAGCTCGCGTAGAGAAACGAAAACTGACCTCAGCTCCCTTCGGACAAGCGGAGTACTGAGACACAACAAACCTCTTGTCCCATCGTAAGTTGGAATAGTTTCGCAAAAGAAAACTGGACGACATGAACTCTTTGACGTTTGCTCGCTTCACAAGAGGAAGAGCATGGTACTTGTAGGCCAGCATGAATGATTTCTGAAAGAGATCTGGATGTTGCTGAAAGACTGTGTCAGATTCTACTTGACACAGCTGCTCGGATGTCATCATAGGAAATCGTATAGACTGCATGACTTCTTTGAGATTGCTCTCGAAGTTAGCTGCTCGTTCTGGGTGAGCAGTTGACTGTAACCACTTAATGGCTGCTGTCCATAAATCAAACTCATCTTTGATGCTGAGATCAGAGTTCTGTAGGAATTGTATGAGCTGTTCCTTCTCTAGATGTACCCACTCACGCTGCCACTCCACAGATGATGTGATGTCATCCATCTTTTCAGCAAGGACATGAACACACTCGGCAATCAGTCTAACATGGTAACACTTAGTAGCGTACTGAAACCATACATGAAACACGTCTTTCAGCTGTAGTTTTGGAATGATGTAAGAGCAGGCAAAGTTAATGCAGACATTACGAAGGTCTTCTACGTTGTACTTGTCGGCCAGGATTAGCACTGGGAGTGTGCTGTCAATGTTCAGTTTTACATGACAACCGTACAGGAACTTGAGGAATCGTGGAAACACTGAGTTGCATATACTGTCTTCAACAAGTTCAATTTCCTGTCAAGAAATAAGTGAAAAAAATAGTATGAACCTAAGAGCATCATAACAACAAACTAGGTTATGTTTTATTTACCCATAGGACAAAAGATGCTGGGTAATATATTTTCTATCTATCTCTAAGGGCTGTGAGATTTTTGTTTGGAGATTGTGATGTCACACAGAGTAATTGGAAATAGGAGTATTATAGTCATCACAATATAAAACCGATAATCTTTCACAATATCTGAACAAAGGTTGACTAGCCAGGGCAGATTTTCATTCAACATTATTATTATTTGTTTGCATTGTGTATGAATTGTGAACTGTGTTGATATAAGGAATACAAACATGATGACTAAGATAAACTGCTATAATACAGTTAGTTACCTTTGTCTGTGAATCTGACCATTCTGAGCTAAACATTCGTTCAAATACATCACTGGATCGTACAAGTATCAACTTGTGTGCGTAGTAACGTTCACCTCCAACGAGCAGGATGACATCACTGAGAAGTGAATTGTTGAAGAACTTGGCCTGCTCTCCCAGCACTTGTCTCTCATTGCCATGGCAGTCGATGCCTTCAGGACTCTTGAGAGCCATAGAGATGGACGTTGGTGAGAGAGCCATTGGAGGGGCAGATGCAGTGAAGGTCACGCGGAATGACCTTTCAGCATCAGCTACATGGACTATTGAAGGCTCTAACAGTGGAACAACTGGTAGTTGGAAGTGAGGTGGAGAGGCCATAGATCTCCTCCTGAAATAAATACAACAACAAAATGAAATTATAAAAGTTAATACAGTGTATAAGCATTATGAAACATGACATCAATGAGTCACGTAAGCAGGTTTCTACTATTTACTGTAAAAAAAATAATTGTATTAAGAATTTTTATTTTAAAGACCATAACCGCTGCCGGAATGTGAAACAAATTTAGATTGTATAGGAGAGGATGGGCTTCCTGAAGTATGAAAACATAGATGCTATTTCCATGCATTTCCCGAGACAGGTTTAAATTAACTATAATTTAAGCGTAAAACATTTGGTGGCCATTGATACACATGTCAAGAAACTTCGAAAACAAAAACATGGTAAAAGTTAATAAATATGAGGATTTACATAGATTATAATAATTATTAGACTACTCTCTCATGGCATAAATTATAATTTATAGCTATTTAAATCAGATGTTAATTTATTCTGATTTTGTTTGACCAATGAATGATGCCATAAACTTATCACTGGTTGCAAAAAATATTTGCTGAGACAAAAACAAAAATTAAAGTCGTTATAATCAGCTCCTCTTGAATAAAGTTATATACATGTATTACAAAATATTATTTATTATATGCTGGTTACAGAGGCAGAGCCAGGATTTATAAATAGAGAGTGCCCACTGCCAAGTATTGAAACGAGGCCCAATAATATAGAACTAATATTGGGCCATTTAAAAATTAAAACAAGCTCCTGAAATTATCATGTATTACTAGCATTAAACAAGAATAAGATAGTATGGGAACATGTCACATTAATCTCCAGTGGTTATTACTAGTAAGTTATGTAAAATATTATGACTTGCCTTATCATTCTCAAAGTTGATGTAACAAGAATTGTTAAAAGACTGACATATCTGTAGCAATCCAAAGTTGATATCAGCTAATATGAACATCAACAGAAGGTAGCAGTAAGAAAGTCAATATGCCCAACTGTAACCACCACACTCAAACAGTTGTAATCTCTTTGAATTAATAAACATCAGTTACTGAAATCCATTTAACCATTGCACATATTAAACCTGCTGTTACTCATATCCATATCTGTATGAATTCAGTCCATTAAATCCATCACCAATATTGTTTAAAACCATTAGAATACACGTAAGTATTGTCTTCCATATCTGTCACTTAATTAAAAGTTCACTTTAAATCCATGATCAAAATGGTTTAAAACCATTATACATGTACACGTAAAGTATGGTCTTCCATATCTGTCACTTAATTAAAGTTCTCTTTAAATCCATGATTAAAATGGTTAAAAACCAATAGTATTATCTTCCATGTCTGTTAGCCAAGTAATCTCTTCCATATATGCATTTTAATTAAGTGATAAAATTATTTAAATCCATCACCAATACTGTTAATCTGTAGGATTCTCTTCCATTTCTATATTTTAATGAACAATCCACTTAGAATCGTGAAACAAAAGAAGCGACTATCTATTGGTTTCATCCTCTGAGCTCATTCACACATTTGTAATACACTGCCAGGATTTTTATTACTGACAATAAGGAGTCGACACCAAACTGAACAAATACATTTAGAAGAATAAAATTCTGCTACACTTTGATTGTTGTGTATTCAACTACCTCTGACATCCTCGAACAAAACAAACAGTACATTTCCATGTGTACGCTGACACAGTGATACATATCAGAAATGGCTGGCTGTCCTGAGCAATTTTCTTTGCCTGTTGGGACGACTTCTACTGTACACAAAACAGATTACACAAATAGATTAATTCAATTTAAACTTCCCCGATTGCAAACAGGTGCATTGTGTTGGAAAATACAATAGCATCAAATTGATGATGACCCATCATTCCTTACAGTTTACCTCTACACAACACTAAAACTGCTCTATCCTCAACAAAATTTATTTATTTGTCCCATCGCAGCTGTTACATCCCTTACAGTTAATTTATATGCACATATGTTATCAATGAATTATCACCGATAATGCTACATGTACAATAGTTGCAATTAGCTGGAAAGCATGGGTCACTTGTTAATTGTCAAGTCACACTAACTAGTAGTCTAGTATATTTGTCACGTCAGAGTAGTGTCTCTAAAGATAAAGTTTGTTTGTTTAACAAAACCTCTGAAACACATTGATTATTATTCAGCAGTTATTGGATGTCAAACGTATGGTTATATTGTCACTTGGTCACAGAGGAAACCTGCTGCTACACTTCTTTGGATAACAGCAAGGGATCTTTTATGTGATCTTTTCTACAGACAGGATAGCACACGCCATGACCTTTGATAGACCAGTCATGGACCACTGGTTGGAATGGGAAATACAATATTTTCAGGTGCATTGTTAATTGTCATTCACTTTATTACACGAACAACACTCATTTAGGTCAAAATGGTTAATGGAAGAAATTGGTTAATAGCATAATAATTATATTTTTCATGCATCAGGCCTATACAAATACATGTACAAGGAACCTACTGTATTTAGATAGTATGCCCCCAACCTCAACCCAGTTTTAAACTGACCCACAGTTCAAAATTCTCCCTGACAGATGTGTTTTGATTATACAGTTATTGTAAACAAAATGGTTTCAGTTTTTATTTTTATATACACTTGTAACCAAATATTTAACTTAATATACAGGTACAGTATTAAATGAGAGCTATTAGTATTACATTTCTTTAAAATTATTTGCTCCATGTTGTTAGTGTCCTTTCACTCACACAAGTTTTATGCATGCGTGGATCTATTTTTGTTAATGCTGTATACATAATCAAAAACCATATTGTTATTTGAGAAAACACATTTATCAGGGGCCACAGAACATGGCAAAAAACTGCTGCATTGGACACACCCTTGAAACTATGTCTTCATACTTGGTAGCAGAGTGGAGCGGGTGGGGTGCATTATCTATTTAGAAATGTGCACTCTGACCAAATTTAAGAACGGAAGGAATGGTACAAAAAAGTTGGGAGCGCAAGTGAGTAGGGTGGGGAAAGTGGGAGCTATGTGTGCAATTTTAAAATGTTATGGTAAAACACCATATTTTTGTAAAATATCTGAAAAGTTGGGGTGTGGGATGGTCCCCACAGTCCCCCTTCCTCAATTCTGTGGCCCATGTATTGAATTAGAATGCGGATTGAACCAGAAGTACAGACGTTTGGCAGATAATGCACCACCTGACACTAAACTTATCCATGCATATTACTATCAGCATTGATAGCAGCTGCATGTTATCAATGTCCTGGGATCGATCCTCCACAGCACAAAACATTTTACAGACTATTTTCCATTCCAGCCAGTGATACATGACTGGTTTATCAAATGCCGTGTTGTGTGCTATTCTGTCTATGGGATAGTGAACATAAAAGACCCCTTGCTGTTTTTCGGTACGAGTAGCCCATGAAACGGCGACAGCGGGTTTCCTCTGGGACCATGTGTCAATATAACCATGCATCTCATGTTCAATAACCGCTGATTTATAATCAATGTGTTTCTAGTGGCGTCGTTAAATAAAACAAACTTTACTTTTGCATGGTATCAAATGTAATTTATTTGAAGAAACTTTTTAAGAAATATTTATTTGTTTTTATTAAGTCATGATTTGACTTAAATATATCAAAGAATTACTGATTCATTGGATGCAGTCTTTTCCAATAATGCACTAGTTTTACCTATTTTGAAGGTGCGAAACCAATCCAAAGGCATTAAAGAGAATCACTCACCATTTTGGTACGAGAATAAGGATCACGTGATGAAGGCATGAAGCTAGTTACATGCATATTTAAACAGAAGTGAAAACACTGTCCTTGTTTATCTACACAAGTGTATACATGTGCATGTATTATATGATCATAAAATTTCAAAATGTCATTATACATGTTTTACATAAAATTGCTCGGTCTATGACATACAAATCAATTGGCAAAACATGTATCTGGATAGTTACAACATTCCTACGGTCATGCTATTGTCTGGTGATGCAGTGGTTGGAATTGGAAAAAAATACAATTGGCCCACTGAGGAAGATCTTTCGACCTGTTCCACAATGCTCCAACACTGAGGTGCATCCTGCTTCACTCACATTAATTAAAATGAATCATGCAATCATTTATACTTTTTATAAACATTTCTGTAGGTTTTTGTTAAACACACTAATTAAATACATGTACATAGTGCCAATGAGTGTAAATACAACATGTATAGATCTGCAGGTTTACACAGACATCATCAATGACTGTCTCAGAACTGGTTCATTCTGTCACATGTACAGTCAGTCTTCTCTTTATTTCTCTTCTAATTTAACTAAATCTACAAGAATATCTATGAGGGTAGTATTGCCATATAATGTGCCGCTACTGTTATTATACACTATACAGGCTGCAAAATGACATGGTTCGCTTCGCAAAAGGTGATGCCAAATCTTGTGATTGCGATGCAATATTATTACTCTTTTTATAAATGTGCTAATCAAATTCCAGTAGATGCTTTTCCATTCTCCATCCTGTAAAAAACCCCTGCTAATAACAATTTTAAAAACAAATTGCACCCTGTTATACAATATTAAAATCAGTTATGAATTCTGAACAGAAAAATAATTCACCGATCTGGAAGGGGGATGTATACATGTACAATGTATATATCAGATCATTTCCTGTGGTTATTTTATTCACATCTCTGATGGTTTTCCTGATGAGCCATGATGCACTATCCCGAACTTACAAACATCACTCATTCCAGGGTGTGATCCATGGAGTAGCAGTTTGTCAACTATTATGGGTTCGTTTTAGATTTAGATAATTTACTTTTCACGCCAATCTATTAAAATTTGTTCGAATTCACTTTGCATAATTGCCAAAAGTATAACATTACTTTCGCACGCAAGGAATTCGCATTATAGTTTTACCCTCTCGAACATACATGTATAGAATTAACAAAAGGCGATGAAGATAAGTAAGGTAATGCAATGTTCCATTTGCTTTAAATAAATATATTATTTAATTTTTATAAATGTTTGTAAATAAATATATTATTTAATTTTTATAAATATTTGTAATAATATATATTTTATTTTTTCAATTTTAGCAATAAAATGCTTCGAGTAAGGTGGTTGTAGACCAAATATTTCTGTCTCTGTAAGCTATTTTTCATATTCATTTTTTTTTATTTATATATTTAATATTTAATTTGTATTCTCAAAACACCAAAGAGAATAAAAAAAATTAAATATTAAAAATCTAAATTAAAAAAAAAAGAATTATGAAAAATAGCTTCCGTCTATCATCTATGGCGGTTGGGGTGGGGTAAAATTAGGGTAGGTAGGGTTAGGCCTACCCTAAACACACCTATATTTATTTGGCCGTAGCTGAAGCCAGTAGGCGCCTACTTTTTGAAACTTTGAAACTTTTATTTAATACACCCAGGCCGTCACACGACAGCATATGGGGGAGTTTAACAGAACATTACAGATTAGATATACCATCATACAACATTAAATAAGTGGTATAATGCTGAAAGTGAAAGAAGACATCATAAATTACAATGAAATTTCCAGCACGTCAAAATGTGACAGGGTCAGTCTCGTTGCAGCATTGCTCTCTTATTCACGTGCTGGGCATAATCATAACTATTACTAATCATGCAATATGCGGGACACATTAGTACACAAATATAAATGTTAATTGTTCGGTTATTTAACCTTTCAAATTATCAAACGTTCACACCTGTTAGCTTTTGTTTACATCTGTATAGGAAGTTCAAAGTGCGCATGCGTCTGTAGGACAATATCAGACTTATACCCTTCAACAAAAGTTCCGTCAAATAAAATCTATGTAATGTTCCTAAAGTTTTGTGCAGTTTAAATTGTATTTAGACCAACTTTTTCCAAGTTTTGCATTACCCGTATAGGCAAACTGAATAACAAAATTTTATTGTGCATTTAGAAATCAATATAATGTTAAATTTATTTTGTTAAACATTACCTCATGTAAATATGAATCCAGGGATTCCGAACCCTCTCTCCTCCGCACTTTTTTAACTACATTTTTTTTGTCGTTAACTAATGTTTAAATTGAAAAAATTGACAATTCTCTTCATCTGTGAACCCCACTTTTTCACAATGAGAACTGAGACTAACCCCGACGTTATATAAAAATTGTCTTTGGTTAAAACCAGTTCCAAGAACATGTAATTTTGAAATATATGCTAATTATTTATTTCAAATAGAAGCTATAAATCTACAATAAGTATTAACAAAATGGTTAAATTATATAGTATATTATATACAAACCGTGCATGTCTAATTCTCACGGATGCCATGTAATTTGTTCAATCGCTACTCTCAGTGGAAATGGTTGATGAATGCTAATTCTGCTTCACGGGCTGTCCGGTGCTGTCCATTGTGCAATAAACTAACAGCACCCATATGTTTGTATACTAATTAACACCGTGATTAGCACTGGTAACAGCTAGCAGGAACAACCAATCATCTGATGTGTTATAATCGGAAAGATTTATAATCCTAAAGACTGACCAAAGACATGTTTGCTGGCTTGTCAAAGAGCAAACACGGTGTACAAAGAATTAGTCAAAGAATGGCAGAAGACTGATACATGTGGTACAGATTAACCATTATATAGTATTTGTTTGCTTTTGTGATCATCAATTGACCGCAAACGCGGATGCTCTCAAATTACGTTTGTGCGCTTAAATGTAGTTTTAAAATGAACGTAGAGCAGTGAGAGTATTATTTTTATTGTACTCTCATATGGTACAATAAAAATAATAGTGTATTATATTCATCTAAAATATGGTTTTTATTGCTTATCCTATATTAAATAATTTATCCAACTACAACGTGTTTCGTCTAATCATCAAACTGACCAAATTGTGTTCAATGGCTACCAATGAAACTAGCCGTTTCACAAAACTAAAAAGTTCAGCTATTTCAGAAACCAGAAAAAGATGTTATAATTATTAAATATTCCATCAGATGTATGGGAAATACAACTACTCGTAGATCAGCACTTACAACATTATCTAAATTATATGTGCGAATTAAATAAAAATTACACGGCAACATGCATACTTATATATATATAGTGGCATTGTTTAGCAGCCTAAATGGTGTATGTTGCAATTCTATATTTTTCCAAGGTTTGTAAGCTTGCTTTCATAGTAACACTGGTTATCTACACATACACACGTCACTACAAGCTCTTTCCTAATTTCCAATTGGATTCAAATCTGGCGAACATTGTGACCTGGTAAAACACGCACCAATTCAACTTTGATTTAAATAGAAATGCATTACGTATTTCATTATCTTCATGTACATGATTGTATAGATCTAATTGTGTACATCAATATAAAATTATACTACATCCATAACAGAACACCATATTGACACTGAAACCTTTAAAAATTTGTATCAATTGCGAGTTAGGAGTCGAGGTAATGAATGACACAAGTGTATATCAGGAAGTCCAACTTATCCAATATGTAAACCATAAAACCAAATGTGTATTTCTGCACAAGGCAGAGTTGAAGGTATATTGTGACAAAGTAGAGATGGCATGGTACTCTGGTGAAAGATGGGTGTATCCTGCTCCACCAGTGCCACCCCTCATTAAGCATATAGCCATATTGTTTGTCTTCGTCGAAACGACAAAGTGTAAAACCTGTTAAAGTAACGTATTACATCAGACATCATCTGTGTCAATGATGAGTCATATTGTGAAATAGCATCTGAATGTCTACTCTGAAGTTATATTAAGATTTTTGGAAAAGTACATTTATTCAACTTCTCACACACCATGTTGTAGAAATACAATATTTCGGAGTCAATTAATTACCTGATCTATTCTGATGCCAAGTTACAAATGCATGTAATAATGTGAAAGTTAAGTATAAAATTAAAGGAGAACAGTGTTGTCAAATATCAATAATTCACGTGCACAACACTTAAATAGCACAATGTACATGAAACAGCCCATGTACTATAGGAAAAGAATAAAACAGCATATTTTGTAAAAAATTAAACAATATTTATTTCAATTTAAAAAAACATTATAAAAATGATACAGTGTATATTACAATATGTACATCAAATATTATGATAATGAATATAGAAATAAACAATCTAATTTAGAAAATCAGAAAATATACAATTTTCTAAGTCACAAATGCGATCCAACATATGTTTAATTATCTGCTTAACTTTGTCCAATATGTTCAATTGACAAACATTTAATATTATTTAAATATAAGCTGTTGTATCTAAAAGTAATATTGGCAGCTACATGTAAGTATTGTAAAACATAGAAATTATTGACAGAAGAGAACTATTAAAGTATTGCTTGCGTAATGGTTTTCGCCTATAGGCCTAAGCTATAACACTACCTTAATCGGTAATGATTCTAATTTATAAACAACAATTTACAATAATTATTACAAAAATTGAAGTTACAAAAAAGTTTGAAATTTTCAAAATTATATTTTACAAAACCAACTTTTTGTAGAAAAAAAGTCTATAAAGTGAGGGAATGGTGTCGCTCTAATAAGTTTTTAAAGCATTGTAATTTTTCAGAAAAGCCATAGAAGGGCTATAACTCTGGAATTAATGGAACAAAACATGAATGGAACATACAGTGTAATTATATCCGTTACATATATCCATGTATGAGAATCAAAATGGACATGTTCATCAAAATTGACACAGATAATTTACTATAATAACAAATAACTGATGATGATTGGAACTCAAGAAGATCATTTATGATCGCTATAGCCAGCCAAGTCAAAAATGGTTAATTATAATTAAAATTTTGTGCCATTTGATAGTTTGTATCGATCACAGTCAACAAAATAATCATCAAGATTCCTACATACATGGTTAGGCAAGATAAATGCTCAAAATACTAATTTTTGTATAATATTTTTACATGAAATCCGTAAACCAACTAGCCGTGTGAATATATTTTGCATTAACACCATTTCAAAAATAAAAAGACAATAAATAAAGAATTTATGTTTCTAAACAAGATTGAAAGTAACTTGGATAATTTATATCTGTAAAGTTGATTGCGACTAGCTCTGATAATAATTTATCTACAAAATGGTTTTGTTTTGAAATTAATTGTAATGTAAATAGATGTAATTTTAATCTAAACTTAGGCATACGATTATGACTTCAGCAAGTGCTTTTGCAATATGAGAACAATGCACACATACATGTATATATTATATATATACACATGTACATGATATAGTACAAATATACATTTCAGTTTATAAAACAATCAATAATTACATATATTACATTAAAATACTTTTAAAAAAGATTCCTCAATTTAAAAAAATTATATGTAAACACAATTTGTTCACACAGTACAAGTAATGAAATTAGAGTATAAGTTTTTAAAAATTGGCACAGTTCTTGCAATTATTGAATGTTAAGAAGTAATATTACCACCCAAATATTGTAAAATACTTTTCAAATGTGTTTAGTGTTGCCAGAACAGTAAACTGGTTACAAGTAGCATGATGAGGGTAATGCTAGACATTACTGATGATGCTCCAGCAATCCTACATTTCAGCGTGTCATATCTGCAAAACAAAAGCAAAAATACATTTAAATTCTCAGAGTTAAAAATATTTTACTTCAGATTAATTATACAGTGAAACCCCTCTAAACTGAACAAACTTGGGACCGTGTAAAATGTTTGGTTTAGAGGGGTGTTCGGTTTACTGGGGTTTAAATACAGCACATAAGGCTGTTTGGGACTTTGAAATATGTTCGGTTTAGAGGGAATTCCGGTTTACTGAGGG
>JAUTCZ010115210.1:0-14595 GCA_032273805.1 Melanodrymia brightae
TGTTTCACTGGCTGGAACGGAAAATAGCCCATAAAAATGTTTTGCGCTGTGGAGGATCGATCTCTCGACCCATCCCGTCACAGGCGGACATTCTACCTCTGAGCTACTTCCCGCTCCTCGGCTAGAAACATGTCACAGACACAGCATTAGACGCGTGTGTATCGTGGCATCCATCTTCATACTCGGGGCTGTGCCTTTAAGACTTAATTATTCTTTAATCCATCCATTGGTGGAAAATATTGCATAAATTATTCAACTTATGACTACAAAATTTAAAATGATATTCTTTAAATGTGACAAGCACTTCAAGCAATGTCAGTTGAAGTATCAAGTCGAAAACCAACATACGGAATCAAACTGTTACTACAGTGGAACCGAACCGTTAATGATCAAGGGCGACAGTGTTTATGTGGAGAGGGGTATAGGTCAGGACAAGAGTGTCCGACTGAGGTTCGAAAGGTCGATGGATCGATCTTTCACAGTGGACGCGTTGGGGTATTTCTTGTTCTAACCAGTGATCCACGACTGGTCCATCAAAGGCCGTGGGAAAGTGCACACAAAAGGCTCGTTGCTGTCATTCGGTGAGAGTAGCCTATGCGGCAGAAGCGGATTTCTTCTGAGACGTTGACAAAACCGTGTGTTTGACATCCAATAACATCACTGCTGATTATTAATCAATGTTTTCCAGTGTTGTAGTTAAACAAACCAAGTTTATGTTGTTTGTGTTTATGTGGCAGTTAGTTTGCTTTACCGAACAGAACAGAACTAAATTAGACCATAGCGTTATATTATACATATAAATTGCAATGTATACAAATTACCATTTTTATAACAAAAACAGTTTACACAATAGATGTCCAACGAGGAAAAGAATTAGTTAATAATAGCAATAAGTGTATAACATTTGTGAGTGTTAGGATAATTTTACAATTGAAGTTCAAACACTTCTGTCCTGGACACCCACTCCCGCTGACGTGACTGAGTGTGTACACGTGAAACAGATAATGTAATCTAACATCCATCGTAATCACATCTATTTTATTTTTGGCTCTTGTTTTCACAGACGTTATGAAACCGTGTGAAACACATCCTCAAAATAATTTCCAAAGCAAAAAAATCATTTTCTTTTTCCATACAACGATCCGTTGGTCGAATCAATTGGTCGAAGTGGTACCTAAGGCCATATCAACGTATTAGTGGACAGTCTGAAATCATTTACAGGTGAGATTGATGCAAGTATTCCGGTAATTTAAGATAATTACAGTTTTGTCCACATTGTTAATTGTGAATTTGTGGGATAAATGCGGTTGTAGTTAGATTGTTAAGAAGACGTGAATGCAATAGAATACGTGTCATGGGATTACCATGACGACTTGTGCTCTGTTTAACCTGCAACAACCCACGTAATCAAACACAAGTAAAGAGGGATGACACAGGCGGAGTAGAATATGGTCGCCTTTCATGAACATTAAGTTGCCATCACTTATTAAACAGTAGTTCATGCATAGTTTATGTATACACCGTTAACGAAACACATGGAACGCATTGATTATTAAAAATCGGTTATCGGATGTCAAAGGCACGGTTATATAGACACTTGGTCACAGAGGGAACCCGTTGCTGCTACATATGATACTCTTCTGATAATAGCAAGGTATCTTTTAAGTTCACTTTCCCACATACAGGATAGCACACACCACGGCCGTCGATGAACCAGTCATGGATCAAAGGAAAAGAAAAACAATCTGTTCACTAGTTTTGGAGAACATTACGATCACAGCTGTTAATACATAATTGCATACATTGCAGTCAGTCATAACACTGATTTATAGATTAACAATTATAATCTACTGTTGTTGAGTTTATGTGTACAAAGCAATTCCAACTAAGGGGACAAGATGGGGGGAGTTTTCTTGTTGATTTTCCTTGCCTATGTAATAGAGCACTTGCTGTAAGAATATTGTCGGATATTTACCCATAGTCTGTAGGAGGTTATAATCTGTATTCACCGAAATGTGCTGCATCACGCTGTGCGTGCCGTCTATCTAGCCCTCGGGCTAAACACATTTTGCCATACCCGCCGACAGATCGGATAGTTCAGACTAGCATGGATCAATATATTTAATTTTGATCAATAGGACAATTACAACGTGAGAGATAAAACTAGACATGGGAAGTTTCGAACTATGTGTTATCTATATTTGTTTAAACTCCTGTTGAAGATGCTTAATTTACACGATAAAAGATGAAGTTTGTTTGTTTAACGACACCTCTCGAACACATTGATTATTAATCAGCGGTTATTGGATGTCAAACGCACGGTTGGTCAGAGAAAACCCGCTGCCGCAACATAGGCTACTCTTATTCGAATAACAGCAAGGGATGTGTTACATGCACTTTCCCACAGACAGCACACACCACGGCCTTTGATACACAAGTCGTGGATAACTGGTTGGAACGAGAAATAACCCAACGGTCCCCCTGAGGAGGATAGATCCTTCGACTCGTTGGTCTGTTTTCTGACCTACAAGTAAGGGACATTTCGTTCCACTCTTGCTGCGTGCAAAAAGGCTGCACTAATTTGACAAAAAACATGCCGTTTGGAGTGCTAGTTCAACATGATGCGTGTTAGTAATTACTATTGATATTAGGTATATTAATCTGCCAAGATTGTTACATGACTGTCACGATGAACTGCAGACCATGTCATCAAGTGTACGTTGCTCTGATTTAGTCCTACATCACACACGAGACGGTTATTTGCATAATCAGCCACGCAGTTTACAGAAGCGAACACATGTGATTTATTACTTCGGGGATACGATATATTGATTTCTGAGGAATCGTATAGAATAGCATCTTGGGTAATATATAACTACAGAGGGTTGCAATAAAACAGTTAACGATTACACTTTGTTTCGTAACGCTTCATAACACGACGAACACGAGCTCTGGAACAGTATGCATCCTTCGTCTGCAGCTGAGAGAACATAACACATCGATCAGTGTTACTTAACATTGCCGGCCGCTGTATTCCCATATTAAGGTTTACTATTATCTAGGTTCATAACGAAGTAATTTGACCTCATATAGAGTATAGTATGACGTGTACCACATGCACGAAACGTAATTAGTCGGGTACTACTAAATACGTAGATGTACAGTGACTGGAGTAAGTAAACTAGGTAAACCGTAAATGACACAATTCAAATATCATTTCCTGTATACTTTGCAAACCTTATGAGCCATAACCGCCCAGAGACGTTTAATTTGTATTTCAGAAATAAATCAACGCAAATAGGTATATTGCGGAACCGAAATCTCCGCCCACTTACAACCCCACACCATTATACCCCACCCACGTAAAATTAATGTGTTAATAGTGTGTGTAATAGCGACCTTTCAAACGTGCTTCAAGCACCCTCGCCAATTGGTCAATTATGATTCAATCCTTCTGTAAGGACACTCGACCATATATTTCATTCATCGTGCACAGGGGCATTTAATTGTAACAATAGATATCCAATATAACAAGGCAATGAATTCAACCCTTTTAACTCGATATATTGTAGTATATATCGTTGCACTCAAAGAGGATAACACCAAAATAATGTTTGATTGCAATGACTGTCTGCAAACCAACGCATTATGAGATGCTATATACAATCAGATGTTTGTCGTCAAAGAGCTTGTCGTAGGACGGTATCGGCGCCGTAGGATAGGTTCACATGTCAGACGTTTCCTTCGACAAATCTCACCTTATGACGAGACCGGCGTCGTGGAGTTGTCACACCCGGCACGACATGTGTCTGACCTATTTTGAACACCTACGATAACGTGATTGAATCCAAATTGAGGGCACAACAATATTGTTTTTACAAATACTGTGACGAGCACAACAGAATGTCGTTCGTCGCTGATATGAGCACTCTCGTCTCCGCTGGGCTTGGGTGCAGCCTCGGCATTGGGTCCCGACCTTTGATGGCGGACCTTACCCACGGCGGGGGTGTCTAAACCTCCATTGGATAAAGGCACGTAAAAATAATGCGAATGAATGGACACTCTCGTCTGAAACGAGAAGTGCCCTGACGGCTTCCGATTTATCAGCTTTAACACCAGACATTTATCATACAACGAAATCACGGAGATATACGCTACATTGAACATGTCCAAATAGAGCAATGTCTCGATTCCTATCATTTACAGAAATCCGTGTAACGGTATTTCCAATGATCACTAATGAACTGGATGAATACAGAACCGACGCTGACAGTTTGTTGGGGGTGTTTTGACGTATGGTACAGTTAACTGTTCCGTCCGTGTTAGTTCCTGGTTCGTTGAGTCGCGTATTTGGAGAACTCTCAAGCATATAAAGAACCAACTATGATTTGGACAACCCAGGAAGAAGGCGTAGTCCAGCGGTAAAGCGTCCGCCTGTGGCTCGATCGGTCGAAGGATCGATCCTCCTCAGGGGACCCATTGGGTTACGTCCCGTTCTAACCAGTGATCCACGACTGGTCTATCAAAGGCCGTGGTGTGTGCTATCCTGTCTGTGGGAAAGTGTACATACATTATCCCTTGCTGTTATTCGGTAAGGGTAGCCTATGTGGCGGCAACGGGTTTCCTCTATGACCATGTGAGGTTATAACTGCGTTTGACATACAATAACCGCTGATTAATAACCAATTTGTTCCAGCGGTGTCGTTAAACATACAAACTTTAGCTTTGGACAAACCAGTTTGGGAATAAGTTTCTGAATGATGCGGTTGGTCAACGTATTTTATTCAGGAATAGGTAATTCTACTTTTATTTCTACAAGAGAAAACCCATACGATGCGAAAACAAATGCAAGCACGCAAATTAATGTCAGTAGTACTAGTAGTAGTACTCTATAACAATTATTCTCGTATGGCCTGACTAATGTCAGTGTCATGTTTCCCAGTCGAAGTATAATGAGGCAGACAAAATTGGATAGACATGTAAACTTGTGTTGTTAATTTTCGTTAAACAGTGGCACCGCGACGCAAGTAATGCACATTTTACAAGATTAATAGCAACAGCTGGAGTGAGTAGAAACTGAAGGTCAGAAGAGTGAAGGACAAAAGACAGACGCCACCTCAAATCATTGACACGCGACTCGTACTAAAATAATTGCCAATATACTCTGACCACTACAAGCATCTTCTACAGCAGTAGTCATTATTCACGACTAATTCTATATTACCGCTCGACAGCTTTCGCCTGATGGAAGACAGACATGAAATTATGCCACAGTAAACACTTATGCCTCGTAAGACCCGTTCATCCCAGCAAATACACTTCCTTTTATAATGGAGTATCCGGCACATGATGTCCCATATCCGATTTATTCCACCTATGCACACGTTAGCTGCTTATAAAGAGGCTCTTTCGGTCGACATGATGATGGCCTTTTGGCTCAGCCTTTTACAGAAGTATGGGGTTGAAGAATACCTTTAGTGTGGAACCTACTACTACTAGTGCGTTTACAACTCAAATTACAATGAACTAGTTCCAAAAAGGTACAAATTATATAGTGTTGCCCAGTCAACTCGAATTAGACATACAAATGTCATCTCTGCATGAAAGCAACAGCATCACAAAGCAAACTGTTTCACTTGTCGTGTCACAGTTTCAAGAATATGAATGACGCTATATAACATAGGCAATATATATGATACTACATGGTTTACAGTAAACGGAATTAGTGCTGACGAGCCATTAATAACATAGTTTAGGTACACCACGCTTGTTATCATGTCTTAACTGTTTGACTTCGGCAAGCCACCGGAAGTATGACTGTGTGAATTTGTTACGGTTGAACTCTTATCAGAATATAAGTCATGTTGGGTTACCCATGTACTTACATTAAATCAAAGCGACAAAGCAATGACATAGCCAAATGCGTATCTCTGCACAAGGCAGAGTCGAAGAGACATTGTCAAAGCTTAAACTGGAACCTAAGCGACAAAACAGTTACGTGGCACATGTTGTAAGCGCAGCCTTATTGTTTGTCTGCTGTCTTCATTGAAAGGGTAAGAAAGCGTAAAACACATCAGAGGAAGGTATTGCATCGGTCATCATGATGGGCGACAGGTACATGTTATCCAACAGCCTGGACTATAAACAGTTATCTTACAATGAACGCCGTTTTCATCGCATGCACAAGATTACCATGTACTATTGATCGTCAAAATGAGCAAACTTCGATCAGGTATCATGTACAGAAACAGAAGTTTCGCGTTACTGGTTGAAGTTCGTATTTTAATACCGTCTGATTAATCGAAACAATAATGCAAAAGCAAATAACTTCGCCTTTGAAAGTTGTGTACATGAAATCTCTGCAATCTCGATTTTGTGAGAATATTTTCGATTATACGTTACGCGTGTTTGCTACGTTACGGGTTTTTCTGATTAGATTTGTTATACTGTCTTCTTAAAGTACAATCTACCTTTGTTATCTCCAATTTAATAATCGCAAATACCCTGAATACATAGAAGAATATGACCGACTAAGCCGACTTATTGTACAACAGCGATTATAATAACGATTCTTATGTCCAGAACAGACATCTCGAAATTGGTGTTTCAACCATGTACACACCTAAATGCGTATCACTGAAAGACAGTTGAAGAGACATTACCTAAAAGTCGAGATGACGTACTCACGAATCACAGTCACACCAGTGATGATGCCTGGTGTTAGTGAAAGTTGAGTGTTTCCTGCCGCACCGGTGGCACTCGTCTTAAGACCTCCGTTTTCTTATTGTCTGGTGTTTTCATTTAAACAACGAAGTTGGACCAGGATTTGTTTGTGCCACGTCTTGTATTCTGCCATTATTACACTGTTACAGATTACAATTTACCAATATTCGGCTCGCGTTTGTTCAGTTAGTGTTGTGTTTTTTGTGTAGACCGGAGGCGTAGCAACACATCTTCAACCACCAGCAGCAGCTTCTGATACAAGTATTCAACTTAGCATACGGAGCGGAACATATCTCAACGCAAGAGCGTCAGACTGGTGTGAGAGGTCTAGCGATCGATCCTCGTTAGTGGACCCGTTGGGTTATTTCTCGTTGTAATCAGTGATCTACGACCGTCACATCAAACGATGTGGTGTGTGCTATCATGTGTATGGGAAAGGGCACACAAAATATCATTTGCTGTAAACAGTCAGAGTAGCCTATGTGGTCACAGCGGTTTCTTCTGAGACCTTGTTGTCGATACAACTGTAGTCGTTGAATATTCAATTCAATTCTTTATTTGCTCGAAATCCAATGGCTATGGGAACCATACATTAATTAACAATACCTTGGTCATAGAAATATACAAATATATGTATAAAATAAATGTTAGAGCTAATTTGTTCTAAAATCGTACCAGCTGAATTTGACTTGTGCCTACCTTTTTTGTAATGTCAGAAAATATCCTATTCAACATATTAGATAACTTTAGATTTGTGCATCAAAGAATGTTTCGTTCTCTTAAAACATACAGCCATCTGGAACGGACACCGCCCAGTCGTATCGGGTTTATTTATGTTAGGGTTTTACGTTTTGAATTTGTCCTTCAAAAGGCTCGTTTCTTGAAAATAGCGGTCAATATTAAGGTGCGTGCGTAAGACAGGAAGATAGCATGAGACTGATAATCTGAACTCTAGTCCAGAGATCAATGCGACTTAATGGGCATTTGAAAGTTATACTCTTTCTCCACAAGGTGCAGAACATGTATGCTCTAAAGAAAATCAGGTTATTTTTTATCCTATAGTTGATTGAGTTAAATACGGATAATCAGGGGATAATGAACGTTGGGATTGTGGGGGCGGGTTCTATGGTGAGCAGTCACCATTTATTTCCAGAGTTAATTTAAAATTTAAAGAAACTTTGTTTGTGACGTAATGGTATTGAAACACTATGGCGTGTTGTTGGACATTACAAATAGCAGTCAATATAACATGTCCAACTGATCGCGCTTAAAGGCACACTGTCTAGTTTTAAGATGGATGCCACCGTACTTGTAAATCCAATGCTGTTTGTAAGAAATGTTTGTCTCATGGAGCATTTTTTATTATTAACAATTACTTACGTTTTACTGCGTACAATATAAGTAAATGTTAATGATAGCAATAAAGAGCTAGAAATATGTTACAAACACATTAGCTGTGCAAGCACGGCGACATTCGTCATAAAACTAGGCACCGTTCTTTTCATGTTAGTCCAAAATAGTGTCCCGTATATTGACCCGTAAGACATTGAACATCTCACAAAGTTTGTTATGTAAAGACGTCTTGAGACTTGGCATGAATACGCCTATTCTGCACTCCCTTTCTTGGCCGTAACGTGACTTTTAAGAAACGATACATTGATTTAAGGCTTGTGCTAGTGGGATAAATGTCTGCCACGCAGATCACATTAAAGCAAGTAGCTGCCACACTGAATGGGATCCACCCACATAGTTTTGGTTAACTACTGTAGAACGTAATATACGTCGTGGGAATAGATACAGTCTAAGCTAGTACAGAATACGTTTCTTGAACCGACGACATTTTCAAGTATGCGGAGTGATGTTTATCGGAGACAGTCATATTGCCAATTGAAATACCTAATGTATATATATTATTATGTATTCAATTATGTGCGTATGGCTGTAACAATAATAGTTTTGATGGATATAATTTTATTATATCCATCAAAAATAGCATGGGTCACAAATATAGTTCAGTGGCATATATAACTATTATTATACTAATGAAAGAACATGCTGTACCGTCATTGTATAACTTTCTAGATAGTTTCTTTATACATCGAGCAGGCGAAATCGTCCTAAAGGTATGTAAAGATGTTTACTTTCCAATAGTCCATTTCCCCTTTATGTCAAACAACATTCCATCTGATCCAACATAAGTATGGCGCCTACATATCACAGCTTCTGGGATAATTTAGGGTATGTTCATGATATGCCGATTTTAAGCATCGCCATGTCCCTCTGGTTGAGTTGTTTCAGCAGGGATATACAGTCCGTGGAAACTTTGAAAAAGTTATATGGTAGACGTTCAGACTATTTCACGTATGACGGACGCCCCATTAACACTGATGATGACGCATACAACACTTTACTTTAACCTGCTTTACTTTCTTTTATCGTTTCGACGAAGACAGCGGAAAAACGGTGTTGATATGCTTACGAAGGTTACCACCGGTGGAGCAGGATAGGTTCATCTCTTGCAAACACCTGGTATTATCATTGCTTTGGTTGCTATTCGTGAATACATGCCATCTCCACTTTGTCGATTCAGCGACTCCAAAATAAGTTGGGAACCAAATCTTTAAAAATGCTGGCGCATATGACATGTTGAATACATTGGGCCTGACTATAGCAACTACTAGTATACATGAAACTGAATTACACACAGCTACAGTCAACTCTCAGCCATGTATTCAATTAACAGAAATCACAACTGACACCTAATAATTAGTTTAATTAGGTGTATCGTATATGCTGTGTTCATTGAGTTTGTTACTCACAGATCATGCTATAAGGTATGGCTAAACGTTTCAATGATACTGAAATCGATTATTAGGAAAGCATGTTCACATGTTAAAAACAAATTTTTTGCCTAAAAACCGAAGAATTTAATCAGTGCTTATAATTAGCCAGAGTACAATATAATCCTGAAAATGCCGTGTATAATAGTTTTATTTTTTTTTCTCTTACAATTGTAAGATCGATCTCCGATAGCAGTTGTTCGTGTTGTTTTTTTTTAATCTTAAGCCACTAAAATCAATTGCAGCTAATGCGGCTTCGAGGTCTCTAGTGAACGTAACACCAACATGGATGAAATGCAATTGTCGCCTTATGGGGCTATTTAGATTTAAAGAGTGCAACCTGAGAGGCTGTTACCATATATCTTATAACGCTGTATTTCAAAACCTATTTAACTGTGTCACTGATTTTATCGAATTTCCTCGGTTTTGGAGATTATTTAAATTTTCAATTTATGTAGATAATCAGTGGCGGATCTTAGGGTCCCCCTAAATTTGGCGACAATTATATATATTTTTGACACACTAATTTTTGTAATACAGTGCTATAAAACGTCGGGCACATGTCATTGGCCCCTCCCCCTAAATCGATTTTTTTTGGATCCGCCACTGATGATAATTGATATTTGCAAGTAAGGATGGTACAGATAATCTGAAGATAGATGAGATATTCACCATATTTGATAGAAACTACAGACTATTTAATTAATTAAATATTTGTTTTAGAATACATGTCTATTAAAACGGATTTACGTGTAGTCGTTAGCGAACATTATTTATAGTAAGCATAAAAAACACCTTAACTAAGTTCGTGTAGCATTGCACAAAGTACAGTTCCTAAAATAACAGGAACACTAGTTTTAACCATTTCTTATAATTAATAGCACTCAACAGGTTGACGTCATGAAGATTGTATCATTGAAGAAAAACGTACAATTAAGCGCTTTTATTTTCCCATTTATGTCAAGAAACAGAGCTTACGGTGTCTACATATCACAACTTCTACGATACTTTAGATTGTGTTCATTATATGCCGAGTTTAAAAGCAACGTCATGTCCTGTCTTGGAAGTTTTTTCATCAGGGACCTGTGAAGGCTTTCAAAACGTTTTATGGTAGACATTCGGAGACATTCAAATTATAAACTCATCAATGACACAGATGATGTATGATTCCTGCACAGATTATGTTCTATGTTTTTTTATCGTTTCGATCAAAACAGCACACATCAAAATGACTGTGCGGGCGACAGATTCCACCGGTGGACCAGAATAAGCTCATCTACCGCGAACAGCTTGCAATATAACTGCTTTTGGCCGTCATTTGAGGGTACATGCCACCTCGTGTTGTCGTAATGTCCCTTCGACTCCGCCTTATGCAGTGATACTCATTTGACTATGTCAGTATTTTGTCTTTTAGATACCATCCTGAATGAAAAGTAGCTTGATCTTTAAAGAGTTACTGCTGTGACCGATTGAATGGCGGCACTGTGGCTATAAAGGTCAACAGTGAATCATAAAACTCTAACAGCCCTTGTAGAATCATCACAGTAATAACAAATAGCGGCAAATGGCGCAGGTGATTCCATAAAAAAGAAGATTATTGCTGATATCTGATCGACTTTCCATGCAATTTCAAAGTCTTTATAGTCAATGTGCATCATTCACTGTCATTTATTTCTCATTTTCCAAACATTGGTTCTAAATTCTGACAGAAACTCAAAACTCGAAAATCAGAGGTGGTATTGATTTCATTTTACCTTTCGCTTGTCGTAGAGAATGATAATGATGCCAAGAAATCAATCTGTAAACACATTTATCAAAAGAGACCGAGTTTTAAGACGAATGCCAACCGTGCTTGCGCATCTAATGCTATCTGTAACATAGTTCTGTATAATAGATAGTTTTTTAATGATTAAAATTAACATATACTATACATCCTATCATATTTCTTACAATATTAATATATGTAAATCCAATTCGTGTGTAGCAGTTTAATATGGACCTTGGACATTTTTCTACAATAATCTGCAACAAAACAATCTACCATAAACATTGGATATGTATAATTATATTGCTATTGTAATACATAAAATGCAAGTTAATGTTAATTTTTATAAGAAGAAATGCTCTATTAACCAGAAACATGTTACAAATAGTATTAGATACGCACATACGAGGGACATCCATCTTCAAACTCGGGAGTGTGTCTTTAAACACATTTATCAAACATGACTAGTACTATTTGTTTAAAATAGCCCTTATGAATGTTTTCTTAAATGGATACCTAAATAGTCCAGCAGCTAGAGCCACGTTTTCAAAAGGTTCACCCTGAAATGTAGAAAATTTCTGACTGTGCCATGCATTTCATGTATGCTTGCAGATAACTGCTAAGGTGGATGTGGAGATTTAAAGTGGTGCAAATGTTTTTAAATCGAGGTCAAAGGTCAATGAGTGCTAGACTAAAAGTACCTTTCTTTTTGTAACCAACCCAGTGTGTAACCAATCGAGACAGTACTCTGGTTACAGTAAATGGACAGTACAATATTTTACTGCAGGCACTATTCCTTTGGCTTTTCTTACCACTCAGGTTATTCTATCATTCTCAAGATGCCATTTCAGACACTATATTACTACCTTCCCTTATGTTACTACGGTTACCAGGTACGTTTTGCACGACCATTTTCAGTTTAACTATGCCGTAAAAAGGCTGTTGACATAATTGAGTTGAGTATACAAGAGTGTCGCTTTAAAGAATTTGCAATTTCCTATTTAAAGTATATCATCACTTTTAAATAATAATAATCAAATGTTCTAACATGTTTACTACTACTCGAAGTTGTGACATAATTAAAATTGTGTTATGTATGGAAGAATCTCGCTTTAAAAACATTTTCCTTTTCATACAAAAATAAATGATAATTTTTTGAGACATTTTATACTTAAAATATATGATATTTTTTAAATGACAATTATGAAACGTTCTAATAGCTTCACTAGTGATCTAAGTTCGTCTTGTAGTTTCATTTTTTTAAAGTCAATTACATCACGTGACATGCAGTTGAAATTGATGACAGCTGGAATAATCCATTTAGAAGAAAAAAGACTGTTTGGACAGTGAATCATCAGCTCTAATTATCAGTTTTTTCCAAACAGTCAAATACGATTTTGGTTACGTTGTTTGTTTTTCTAAAAGTTCTAACTATTATCAGACCTGTAACCTCTGCATTTGCTGCTTGTTTGTCGTCCTCCGTGTACGTCATAAACTGGCAGAGTACAGTTATTTAGTGTTAACGGGGCAGTCCTAACCTCTAAGGGATATTATCACTAAGTCGAGATGACATGCACTCACAAATCACAGCAAAGCAGTGATGACACAAGGCGTTCAGCGAAAGTTGAACGTATCCTGCCCTACCGGTGGCAGCAGTCATAAGCACAGCCATATTACTTGTCCGATGTCTTCATCGAAACGATACAAAAGTGTAAAACAGATCAAAGTAAGGTATTACATCGGTCAGCTGTGTCATTTAAGTTGCCTTGTACTGATACACAATATTGAATTCAAGAACGCCTGCGTTGTTTTAATTGCCTATTTAATAATCAAATATCAGCAACAAATCACCCGATAATGCAAAAAAGAGCAGACCAACTTTAGCCTGATTGTGAACGCGGAGTTAGTTGTAACTTATTTACATGCTTATATACAATTGAAGTTCAAGCACGTCTATCGTTCATACGTAGTCTAGCTGCCTCGACTGTCTGTCCAGGACAGATGTTAGTGTTAGCACATGAGAGAGAACATCTGCTACTTCTATTTGATACGTAGCAAGCGATCCTTTATTTGCACTTTCGCATAGACAGGACATTCTATACCATGGCCTTTGTTAACATGTTCTTCTGCCGATTGAAACAGCCAAGCACTGACTAGTGTTGGAATCGGTTCTGCGATTAAAACGTCAATGCCTCAAGCGGGATTTGAACCTATTATTCTTGAACCCTGTGGCTTAACTAACCTCTACAAAACGGGGACCGATCTGAACGGAGTCTGATGTAAAGGAGTTATTTATGGCATTGTGTCTGCAATACAATAACAAGATAATTCAGCGAAATTGCTATCATTTTCGTAAATTCAGCCGAATTAAGCAAGCGTCTACCAGTACTACCATCTAAACAACACAATAAGGAAGCTGGGGGTGGATGTGGATTACCATTCATTGACAAAGGAACACATTGACACGCGTACGCTCTTTTCTCTCCTGTGGAGTGCAATACTTGAACGTGATAATACAAGTTACACCGATTTACACCGATTTAACGTAGATAGGGCATTTCTGTAGAGTATCGAGTAAACAATAATTTTATAATTGTTATTTACACTGTGGGGGAATCGTACATAAGAAGTTGCGAGGTGTACTCCGACACTTTGAAAGTTGCGGGATATTTTATGACCTCAGCGACGATATCGATCAGTTTTCAAGCGATACTACTTATCTACGACATGTAAGTGATATTCGAGGATATTTTCTGTTCATTTGTACCAAACTTTGTTTCCACACTTCAGGTTATATATTGATTAATAAGCGAGCTTTCCACAAATTCCTCACACCATGTGCAGTAATTAGAGCACAACACTTCGAGAAAAATATCTTATAAATTGCTTTCTCTATGTTATATTTCAGTAAATATTGTTGTACACGATTGTTTATTCTCTAATCGCAGCCCAGAGCATGCCAAAACATGGCGACATTTATGATTAAGTTATGTTTGTGGCCGTTTTTCAAAGTCATTTTTACTTCCTTGGTGTACGGTAAGTTGCTTTTGACTGTACGGCTTGTTGGTATGCATCGAATTGTTGCTGTACGGCAAGTTGGTCGAATTGTTGCTGTACGGCAAGTTGGTCGAATTGTTGCTGTATGGCAATTTGGTCGAATTGTTGCTGTACGTTGTTAATTTGGTAGAAGATTATGGTGACCCTTTAAGACAGGTGGCTGCTTAATACAGGTGGTCGCTCAAGCAGGTTTGACTATATATAGTATTT
>JAUTCZ010115321.1:0-14595 GCA_032273805.1 Melanodrymia brightae
CTCTGTGGTGAATTTTTTTTTGTTGCAATTTGTTTGAGGTTGACCCCAAAATTCGAGTAGATTGACTGGACTATTAGCAGAAGGAAGGATTTGAGAAATTTGAAATAATCTACTAGCTAGTGGTTTTCAAAATCAACTAGCCATGATTAAAATTTCACTAGCTCATATTTAAGACAGTAATATTTAAAAAACCTCCACAAAGTAACCTGGTAAACTAACTAAACAAATTATTGCTAAACAAAATTATGAACTCTTCACCCACTTTTAAATCCACTGCACCTCTCAATGTATGAAAGGGATAATCAGTGAATAAAAACATTTAGTTTTTTTAAAAATAGCCATTTGGCCGGATGATATTAAAATTTACTAGCCGAGTCCAAAATTCACTAGCTGGTTAGTAGGGCTACCATATTCTATAAATCTAGCAGAAGTATTTGTGGCCAAGCTCAGACTTCTGTCTCCCTCGTAACTATTATACAACAATGGTACAAGGGACAGCTTTCTAGTAGGAGATTCCAAATCTACCACACACTTAAGTCTTCTAGGACCATGTTACGATTCAATGCAGTATTGTCTTCCTCCGTAAAATCCTTAATGATAGCTATAGTTCAGAATCACCAGAAAGCTTGGCCTCTATAGGATTCCAGACAGAAGCAAAAACTAACAGATGCTGTGTTTGTTTTAAATATAATAGGAGTCGAGATAGGTCAACTAACAGCTAGCTTGAAGCACATACATGTCAGGTGCTTTCATACCGAAATGGAATAAATATGATATAATCATTCATTTCATTATGTTTGTGATTAGATTGATTTTATCATTGTCCCTGTCTTACATGTCTGTATAAATATTCAATGTCATTGATCATTCTCAAAGTCTATTGCCGAGTTATTTACTATAATTCACTGTTGTAACCTTTGAACCAAACGGTCATTGATACATATTAGATACATTTGTGTAAATACAAGGAAATTCTAGTGCACAAAGATCTGTTAATTAGGTAACTCAATACTTACCAGCAATGTCAATACAATTACAAACAACTGAAAGGAAGTACATCAAAATGGCATGCATAGATATGGGATATTACCACCTGGTTAACTATAACAGGGTCAAATAATTCACATCCTCTTCATCTCGGGACCCAGGTGAAGTGCAGGATCTAATGAACATTCCGAAAACTCGAACAACATCCATGAATAAAAACATGCACAACTTTAAACTGACTTACAGATACATCTCGGTGATCCTCCCAGCGCCGGCGATATGTTGACGTATCGTCAGACGTTGAGTCTTTGGAAGACAAATTAGAACTAGTTCTATTAGATACAGAATCTTTTTGAGAGTCCCGTATCGAGTCTCTCTTTGTTACAGAAGCACTAGAATTATCTTTATCTGTTTCTTTGTTATTCTGTAGTCTTAATTTTTCCCTATCATGATCTGTAGAAGAATGTTTTATTGATTCCTGTGCCTGTTCCACGTCTTCCAAAGCAACGCCCTGAATGGAACAGAAATAGAAATAATTATAAGAAATCCAAAGTATATACATGTGGTAAAGTATAGGCCGCAACAACAAGATTATACAACATCATTGTAAGAACAATTTTAGTTATATAACACGTTTTTAAACTATTTAAATTTTTTACATGAATGCATAGACAATTAAATTATGACATTTTTACTTGTATCCATGTAATAATAAACACCACAAACCGACACATACTTTGCAAGTAACACAAATCACAGACAATTGTATTTGTGTAAAATAACAATATTTTTAAAAGTTCTAATAAACAATTTATTATAAGTACTGAAATGACTGATTGAACAAAAGCAAGTTGTTGTATCTCTATTACTGACCTGTGTTGATCTTCTGGTTTCTCTTGCTCGCTTGGCTCTGGCTTTCCGCTGAGTTTCTGCCTCTTCATCACGTTTGGGAGGTTCGTAAGATCTACGGGAAAACATTTACAAGTAAGATACCTTCATGAATATTCAGGGTAACTTTATTCAGCATACATTCTGTTAACGTTGAAGTGAATATTAAAAGTCGAATGTGTCAATATCAGCAATACATATATAATAGGTAGGAGACAATTTTATGACATCTTCATCACTACGACTGGAGCAGGGGTGAGGGGTGTGGATCAGAGCAAGAGCATCTGCCTGAGTTTTGATAGGTCGATCCAAACAGTGATCCACAATGGGTCCATCAAAGGCTGTGGTTTGTGCTATCCTGTGTGCTATATTTATTTGAACCAATCGTGGATCACTGGTACGAATGGGAAATAGCGCAATGGATCCAATGTGGATTGATCCGTCTACCTACCAAACCTCAGGCAGACACTTGTGCCGAGCTGCATCCCTCTCTTATATGAAGTTAAATAATGTTATGAACAGATCGACACTGTATAGACGTGGATTAATTGCACTTGACCTGGTTTTAAAACCCATAAATACCTTCTGAATATTGAGATATTTGATGTAGGTGATGTCACTGTGGTAGTTGTGTAAACGGTGGTACTGGCGGTAGTGATAGAAGCTGGTATTGTCACGGTTGTCGATGCTGGTAGTGTCACCGTTCTCGTCCGCAGCAGCACGTCTTCTTGCTTGCCATCCTCCTTGCGTTCATTCTGCTCTTGTTGCCTGCGATAGTAGGGTACGTATGCAGATTGGTAAGAGCTGCCAGACGTGTGCAGGCTGCGATAGGGGGAGTTAGCACTTCGGCCATACGAGCTAACAAAACTATGTCTGGAACACACAAAAGCAGAAACGACATGCAAACATGCAATCAGTAATGCTCACACAAGCTCCACAAAAATCATATGTAAACAGTAAACACATATTCCAAAACTTTAGTGATTATCCACAAAAACAAAATAGGTGGTTTATTTTGTATTAGATAATTGCCGTGGCAATAATATTTACAAGTACATGTAAATGAGACTTTAAAACAATTTCTGCGAGAGTAAACGCTGACTTAGGCCTTTCCCCAGGACATTTTTTTACGGCGCATATATTTTTAAAATTCAACAACATTATCATTACTTTATGTAAATTCCATGAGTACAACACAGGGACAGATTATGCATTACACAGGGACAGGCAACTGAATTTAAGGCCCTTACAATAAATTAATGCTTAGTGAGGTACATTTTCAGGGTTGGAGGGCAAGTATTTTTCCTAGGAAATTTCACTCCTTGGGAAGAGGGGGTATATAACTTTTATATCCTAGGAAATATTTCCCCGTGGTCTAGGATAGACGGCATAAGAGAATTTAAGAGAGACAGACAACTGTCTGTGACAATAGTTAAGTAGCAATAAGTATCTACATGTACGAATGCAAACAACAAAACTCAAATTCATTGCAAATAAACAAATTATTGAAAATAAAAACAATATGACGAACGAGGGAAAAGCAAAGACTGCACAATTACTGTATGTACAAAAACATTACAACGATGAAACAAATTATAGATATCACGCAACTACAATAATAACTTTTATAAGTGTAAAACAAGATGGGAAATACCAGTTTTATTCATGTTCACACCACACACACTAGATATCCATGCAGAAATATGTATTTTAAGAATTTTCTGTTGTTAATTTTGATTGGAAAAGACTTTTAAAAGACATGCAAATAAAACAGGTGAAGTAATCAAGTACTGGGATCAACATTAAAGCTAAGACAGTATATATGGTAAAGTCGTAAAATGTCATTCGTAACATGAGCTTTTATTATGTTGAAATTCATAGACAATCGAAAAATAATTTAAAAGTACATTTGTATAGTGCATTTCTAGAATAAGTCAACAATTAAAAAGAAAACAGTGGGGCAAAGATTTATCACGATCATGAGAAAAATAAACAGAAGTAATTGAGAAATAAAAGGAAATGGAAATAAGCTGCAAATTAAAAAAAGATAAATAACTATTTTTGATAATAAATATTAATCAAGAACTATTGATCAGTTGGAATAAAAATGCATAAACATTTACTTCTCAGCCTCACTTCACACCTGTATACAGGCATTCTAAAAAAAAACACTCACAAAAAAAAGTATGACAGTTGCTCCTATTTATAGGTAGTTTTTCAAACACTTGGAATAGCATAAATGTATAAATGAAATTGTAATCACCACAAGTTAAGTCTCCCCTTTAATAACGTATAAAACAAATGCATACTTTACAATGAACAGTATTCACACAGAAGGAATTTACCACAAAAGTAAATAATGTACCTGTCTTGAAGGCGGTTATCTTGATTCACATCAACTGTAGGGCTGGGTACAGACGACGTGCTCACAACATTGCGGTGAGTGCCGTAGCGATCCTAAAAAGAAAAGTAACAGTGAAATAGGAACAAAAACCTAGATGGGCTATATTTTTATTAGCAGTAATGGGACTGTAAAACATGTATCAACTTTGACACAGATAAGACATCAGATAACATGGCCTTTGATATACCAATCATTGAGTAAACGCACTCTCAAGTAACAAAGCGAATAAAAAAGTGGAGTCATGTAATCTTGACACAAACCTTTTCATTTTCTTACACTCAAAATGAAAATGATTGTCTAAAAAGAACAAAAATGGTACCAACAAGTTACATCATATATTGCTGTGCATAAGTTAAGACAGAAGATAATTGTGTACATCATCCTGACACAACTTTATATTAAAGTAAAATATATCAGCATCGAAAAAATTGGGGTTCTATTTTTTAATTCTATCTGAAATAAATATGAAATTGCCTATTGGGTTATTTCCCATTCCAACCAGTGGTCCACGGCTGGTCTATCATGAGACCGTAGTGCACACTATCCTGTCTGTGGGAAAGTGCTTATAAAAGATCCCTTGCTGTTAGTAGTAACATGTGGTGGTAGCGGGTTTCCTCTATGACCATGTGTTAATATAACATCAAATAACTGCTGATTAATAATCAATGTGTTCCAGTTGAGTCGTTAAACAAACTATCCTTACATATGGAATTGAAATAATTGTCTGTGAAACGCAGTTTTGTAAAAGGATCTCAGAGATAATTTCTTTAGATTTGGTATGCAATTGGAAGTAATAACACTTGGTTACGATTTATTTAGTAATCTAGGGAGGCCATTGTGGATTGTAGTTACTTCATTTCAATTTGATCTCGGCATGCATACATACATACATGCATGCATGCATGCATGCATACATACATACATACATACATACATACACACACACACACACACACACACACACACACACACACACACACACACATACATACATACATACACAAATACTCCACGTGTGCGCCACCATTATAGGATGAAGCAAAATGTAAATCTGTATCCAGACGCGTAGTACTTGTACCTAAATATGGTCTGTTATGGCGTTCCAGATGGTATCACGTTTAATAAACTGATGCATACCCTGATACATACATACAAACACACACACACACACACACACACACATACATACAAGTAGTAGTGATCACTACTACTCATACATACATTTAATTAAAACTACATGTAATCATTTTGACAGTTATACATCCGCAAGATTAATATAAAACGAAGTATATTAAGGTGTTGAAGTATTACTATTATAGATTATAATACAATGTACATACTTTTCCCTTGATATTAAACAAAAGATGGGTTTTACTTCTTTTGTTGTCTAATGCCATATGTGTAATAAAACAAGTATAAAGGTTTTTAATCATTGCCATCGCACACGACAAGGCTTATTTAGTATTGTTTTATCTTCTATTGATGCTTTGTTTACAGCGGTATATAAAGTTATCAGTATACGTGAATCTAATATAATTTGTACGATATGAATGAAAACATAATATACACGGGGTAAACCCGAGGCATAGCTGCTTGTGAAACATTGTTCTCTGTGATGTTGTGTCTTTTATTACAATGTTTGTTAGTTGTTTTTTACCATGTACAGATTGAATCAATCAATGTTTGTGAGCATTAGGAAATCAATCAACTGTAGCCAGGCCTGTATTTACGATTTTCCGCGGGAGGGTTCGGTTTTTGTGAAAAGATTGGATCTTCAATAGCAAACAAACAAACTTCAGGCGAGTGGTCGAGTGGTACATTTTAAACAATTTTCGCCATGGGATGATAGTCTTTCGAATCCCACGACCCTCTCCGCACCCCGCCCCGCTAAATAAAGGCCTTGGACATTTATGCATTTGTGTTAAAAAAATCTTAAATTAATTCAGTTAGATGTTTAATTACACACCAAATATATCAGTACAGAAGACAGACTATATAATATAAACTGAAGGACAAAAGAAAATATACCAGGTGCGTACTCACAATTATAGCAAACTCAACTAAATCATAATTTGATAAACATCTATTTTAATTCCAAAACCATCTTAATTATATCAAATTAGACTGCATCTTTATTTTGTCTTGTTAAAATCGTGTATCTGTACCAGGCAGACCCAATGGATAATTAGACAAAAAGTCAGTAGAACATAGTGGTTTGTCCTCTTGATTATATTGATCAAAATGAATATTCAGTCTGCTGGAGTCGGGTCGTACTATACATTGATTTCATTGGTATACTTAATTAGAGCATCATCCATAATTATTTTAAGACTAAAAAGCCAATGCTTTGTTAGAAAGTTAAGACTGCGAATTTGATAGCAGTGGTTTCAGCTCTCAGTAACAGCCAGGCTGGATGAAGATACAGAGATCACTTCCAACACACCATCTTCTCTAGCGATCACAGGCACGAACCAGATTAAAAATGCATACTTTTTTGAAGTGAACGAAAATCAATCAACCAATTTACATCAAAGCCGTCGATGGTGGTAGTCTTTCACCTTGAAGATTTCTTCTGTGTGAGATATTGCCGAACTATGATGTATGTGATGAGAGGAGTTATGACGAGCTATAAAGCTGCTGGCTGGAGCGGTCAAGCCGGATCAAAGGCTCTGAGAAGACGAGTCGTGCTGGTGCCGGTATGACGTGCGCGGAAGAAGAACACAATTCCCGGCAGTCTACAACTTGGATTCTGTTTCAGAATCAGCTCTGTCGTAAATGTTATTCGTGCTGCTAGAGATATGCCCTAAACGTCCTATTGTCATTATATCCTATTTTTAGTTCAGTTGTGTGTACAGTGCTGTTTTGTCGCCTATATGTATTGTAGTAACATTCTTTATGCCGTGTTTTCATTTGCTTTTTGTGTACTGTAGACAGTTTACATTGCCTAAATTCCTCTTTAATATTGGTTTCTATAACTATCATGTACGTTTGAATCATTTCACCTTTGCCAAAATGCTTTATAGTTGTTTAAAGTGTTTCTGGGGATATCGTATGTAGAACCAATAGTGCGGTTGTCCAATACTAGTACTAGTAGTAGTACATGTATATCTTTCCCTATACGGTAGTTTATCATGGTTTTTCATGCCGTAGTCTAATATATTCGTTTAATTTTGCTATAGTAAGTTTCAGTTGGTTTGTTTCTAAACACACTATTTGAACACAATGTAATGCATGTACTCAATAATCAGCAACACATTGCAACCAAGCTAGTCCGAGAAACCTCACTGACAAGGGTCTAAAATGGACATTTTGCGCTTGCTGGACGACCTAAGAGTTTTCTCGGACTACAACCAAGCATGTGGTGAACTATTATCATGGTTATATCGTAATGCAGACCACGGACTAATATGACGAGGTAGTGACATTTAAACGGATTCACAAAGTTATTAGGTTTTCTGTAACATCTTCATCTGCACTATAACGATACATTGTGTTACACGATAGAAGAATTGTGGCAAACTCCCGCCATATTAACGCGTCCCGACACCTCCTGTCGTTCATCATTCACGCATCGTGCAATGCTACAGATAATCGCGTGATATACATTCGCACAATATGAATAAATTGGAAATGTCCCCATGACCAGTGGCATGAAATGCAATCTATTGGTTTTGGTTTGCAGCCAAATCAGTATGTCTTATTGACTTGTAGTATCAAAACAAATCAACGTATACAACAACCCCAAGAGCCAAAAAATCATCGACCTCGTTTGTTACATCAATCAGTCCACGACGTGATGGTCAATAATAGGAATAATACTACACGAATGCCAGATAGAGGCAACGTATCTTACACTCAGTGGTTTTCACAACATTAAATGTCTACGTTTGGAAATCACAAGTTGTACTTAGATATTAAAATAGTTTCTATCTGGTATTTATACTTAAAGTATTGTTTCTTACAAACCCTTAAAATGCGACTTTAATCTACAGAAAATTTATGAACAGAGCTTGATGGGCAACGTACAATTTGTGACGATAATAGTTTTAAATAAATGTTCTGACGGTGGGTACATCCAAATCACTAAGCCACCTACAAAACAAAAACATATAACCTCTTGGTTCTCGCAGGGGGGGGGGGGGGGGGGGGGGGTGGGGGAAGCATGGACAAACACATTGTTTGGAAGGTAACTAGTGGTAATTACTAATGCACTCTATGAAGTACTAGCAAGACAGATGATTACTTGAATACGTAACTTACAACACTTTTAAGTGACCTAGAAAGTCGTATAAAGATGGTAGGCCTATTGGCAGCAAATCATACATTTTGACAGGCTCACAGCACCAAAAAAGACATTGTAGGTTGCACTGGAGTAAGAAATACTAGTTCGTCATTAATTTATACACCTTCGAGAATACAAATCAGTCTGGAGCACGATGAAGCAGAAAACCATCTGCTGCTAACCTTGCAGTGGTTCAGCAGAATATGCATAGGTTTCAATAATTGTTCGAGGTAGGTATGTATATCTGGATTTGAAGACAAGCATGCGGATAAAGAGCGCTATTTCTTCAATAAGCTTTACAATTTTATCTCCATCCTTTACATTTATCTTCTTTCCAGCTTATGACCATATTTGTCGCTTTAGTGTCTTCGTATTTGATTGTGATGTGTGTGTATCTTTCTTGGCCATCTTTACTTGATATTATCTTCCCTTAAATCACACGAATTGAGCAAATCTGCTTTGGTATCAAAGAAAAGTCTGCAAAGAGGACGATGTTATACTGTTCTGGACATGCCGCCCTTCGAGAATATATTGATGGTAGCAGAACGATATACTTTCGATTCAATCTAACACATACATGTACTATTATTTGGCTAGCTTGTTTAAGACCAGATCAAGAGATAATGCTGTCTTTCATTCTGAAATACCATTCACAGATACTATATTGTGTTTGTTTTAATATTGTCAGCAGTATGTCATTTACGGCTATACATAGGCCACTATTGAACACGTTTATTTGTCCTTGCCAATGGAATGAAAGAAATGTTGGGGAAAACAATGTTTACATGTGTCGTTAGCCAAGATGCACTAAGGCAAAGTAAAACGTTCGTTTTCAATTACTATGGTAGAGTGATTGTGGAGGGGTAGAGAAGGTTGTGGGAGGCATCGTTATGTTTTTGTTTGACAAAACCGTATCATTGCATGTATCGTGTAGACTTTAAACATCCATTGTATAATCACAATAGGCGTCTTTGCCTCTGCTATTTTCTTCTAAATCCGTATAAAAGGAATGCAAGTCCGGTAATATGGTAACAAAATGTGTTAAATAATCAAATTAAACCGTACGGAATGAAACGAATAGCCTGAATCATAAAACAATATATTATCTACTAGTCTTAGCTTTGATGCAAGAAAAAAAATCAATAAAACGATGTGATTTACACATTTAAATCTGGTTTGGGCAAAGCATCCTAAGGTATTGAGGTCCGATAGCATTATACATTGGCTTGGACCTAATTTTCCTACGGACTTCTATTCCTTTTACACCGGCATAAATCTGAATAGACGAATTAACTTTTATAGTTACATGTACTTTTAAAGAAGAAAACCAAAACATTACACATACTCCTATGTCACAGTACAGCTTCATATTTCTTTATTACATTTAAAATAAAAGTAATTTTATCGGAATAGTATTGTTTGCTCAACCTTATTTTAAATTATCTGGAGTAAACTCTTGCATGCGTTTATTTATATATTTTATCAATTTCACGATTAAGCAATCTACCTTTTTGATTAGAACAATCTTCAAGTTTACGTGACTTACAACTTTAAAACCACCATTATAAAGAGGCAACCAAGTTATGGCTGTGTACTAGTATTTCATACATGTACATTGTGTCGAGCATTTTAGATCAATTCGTCAAACTATAGTAGTTCTGATACGATTTGTTTTCAATTCAAAGTGATTCTGATACGATTTATTTTCAATTCAAAGTGATTCTGATACGATTTGTTTTTAATTCAAAGTGATTCTGATACGATTTGTTTTTAATTCAAAGTGATTGGACCGGCCATAACCCACCGGTTCCTCCGGTCCTGATTAGGCCACACTGTCCTGGTTCAGTTACCATAGAGTAACAGTAGCCTATTCAAATCGTATGGTAGGCATACTTTAGAAGCAAGAAAACCATTCAATCCAAAACAAAAATACCACTGTGACTGAGAAAATCTGCTAACATGCAACACTTATGGCAAATCATAAAATATTGGTCGACTAAAATTAATGAGACTGGGGGAAAAAGCCCGCAATGAACGAATCGATTGCAGCAACAAATGGATGTTTTCAATCAATCTGTAATCTCGGGCAACGTGCTGAATGTTAGGTGGACACGGGTAGAAAAGTGAGCTTTTTTAGTCAATAGCGCAAGCCTCATTCTGAGTTCGCCGCGAGCAGGATGATAAAGAGCTTGTGACATCGTTACCTGACGTGGATTTAGAGCCAGTGTTAAAGGAACGCAAGTCCGGCTATAGCATAACAAAATGGATTAAATACTAAAATAAATCTATACGAAATGAATCAAATAGTCAGATCCATAAAACAAGATATTACCTAAAAGTACTAGTTAATGTAAAAAAGGGGCAATAAAATAAAATTGTGTCTTTTATACGTCTGGCGAAAATAGATTTTATTTTAAAGGAAAGTCTGTAAAATCCTGTCTATAGCTTGTAAACGAAAATATATTCCAAGGACATAAACCTGTTCGACTGACATCTAGACACAGCGTGCTAATTAAACGTCTTTCATCTCAAAGTGAAAATCAATCCTTTCGCAGTTTCTTTTGAAAGTTCTACATAACTGCTTTGCTGTCTGTGGTCCCAAAAAAAAGGAGTTAATAAACGCAATGAGACAGCGCATCTCACGACACTGCTTGGGCATTATGCCCCATGTCCGAATGTATGAGGCTTGAAAAGAGTCTGGAATCGACCATTTTTTTACAGCAAATTGGGGTGCTTTGATACAAAATGTCAGTACTCGCACTCATGTGCGAAGCTCTTAGTAATTCGAAACACAATCAAACACAAAAGAAGCACGGAAGAAACGTTGACAAGAGTTCTTGAATTTCAATTCATTCCACACAGGCTGAATGCTTTCTCAATTCCCTCTATACTATTTAACAACTAAATGTTGACAGCAAGTACGAGTTAATTAAAGTATGAAATCCTAGCTTTTTTGTCAATACTTTTATCAACGAGTACTGATAAATTATATTACAAAACACGACGTGAAGTGGTGGAGGGGGGGGGGGGGGTTGGTATTTATAACAATTCATTAATAATTATTCTAATAGTTAATTATTAAGAGAAATTAAATGAATATAAACACTTGCAACGTTTGGCTCAAAGGTATGTATGTAATGTATGTATGTTTGTATGTACGTACGTATGAGTTCGAATGTAGGGAGTTGGGTGTAGCTCAGTGCAAGAGCATCCAATTGAGGTTCGATAGGTCGACGGATCAATCCTCCTCAGTGGAACCATTGGGTTATTTCTCGTTCTGACCGGTGAGCCACGACTGGTCATATATATACACATATACACAAAAGTAAATGGGTTACGTTGGAAATTACATGTCAATCATTGAATGTGTTTTGAAATTGTAGTCAGCTTCAGTGTAAAAATGGGCATCATTTGGTGGGGGACAGGGGACCAACATGCAAATGTTCCCCCCCACACCCTGCCCACTTTTTAATATAAATAACACATTACCATGCAGTAACGTATTGTATACCATACATGAGACCAGAATGCACCAGACATCTGTTCTGGGTGAAAGGTGGTAACTCCACAAAAATATCGTCACAAATGGTCCCCACTTCAGAAAATGACTCCTATGCATGGTTTTGCTATATTTGTCTTGCGAAAATAAAGTTACCAAAGAAGAACGGGACAAGAATAGCTACATGAAAACATGCAGACAAAAAGAAGGAAGTCGGCTTGGGACACTCGACGAGGAAATCGGTAGGCAATATAGCAGACAAGGGGATCAGATGGAATAACCAGAGCATGGAAGAACATGCAATGCATGGAGATGATCAACAGAGGCCGAAGCATGCAGAATATACAATATATAATATATAATATGCTTAACTCGAGGACAGGAGCCAATTTCACAAAACATTCTATCAGACCAAGATATATCTCCTCCTGAGGTATCACAAAATATGCCTGCGATATCTCCTGCAAAAGCCTCTAACAGATGATAAATGTAGATAATCATTTCCCCAAACACACAAAAGAGCAGAAAACAAACACTTCTTATGTATCATTGTCCATCATTTTCAAAGACTTTTATTAAGATAAAGAACATTACTAGCACTGAAGAAGTTAGCCTTTCAGTTTATCTTAAAATAAATGCTGACATTTTTCAGATTTTCAAAGTCAAACAAGAATTCTGTGGTCGTGAATAAACAGACTTGAATGATTATTATTCCTTTGAGTTTGGATGTTGATATACTTAAGTCATACATAATTATTACCCATAGAACACACTGAACACATTATCATACAAATATATTGTTGATGCATTGAAGAACAATGAACTTTAAGCATTAGTTGTTCAATAACGCACAATATGAAGGTTTCTGGTGCTCTTAGTTAACATGTCACAAAAAACATGTAGATGCAGTCCTCAATCTTGAATACAAACATTCATCAGCTCACCAGACCTGTAAGACAAGAAGACAATTTATTACATGAATTATCAATTTACTTTCCAGCACCTCTACAAAACATATAGAGCCACAGTACGATAACAAATCTGAAATCCAAAAGCTACTTGGCTAAAATATAGAGTTTGATGGATACAAAGACACACTGTACCAATTCCAGAATTTTATATAAAGCTTGGGTGTTTTATGGTATATCACCTGATATTAGAATATCAACTGTTTTTGCATGTAAATAAGCTTGTCTATATTCAATAAAACGAATATAAATTTGTTAAACCTGGCTTTGGGTACAATGGCCTTGATAATATCAATAATATTGAGAACAGATCCTAATTAAATGACATAAAAAGAATGATAATATATTTACATTATCAAGTGGAATTGAGATAAGCAAAAAATATGTCTTGTCAATTAATTAAAACAAATTAACCCAGATACCACTCACCCAAATAATCATCCATGAGAGTTCCAATTGCAAACTGAAAAATAACCAAATTGCAAAATATAACATCATGTAAGAAAATAGTTATTGTTGCAAGTGAATATAGGATAATATTTTGCAATAATTTGCTGTTAATATAATGAACTTGGTGCCAATAAAAGACAAGTTTTATTTCACTTCATCTGATCGCGTGATCTCTGAACATTATGTTACCTGTGAACCACATACATTATGATACAGAGTTGTCTGAGTAACTCGAATAAAAAACGATGTGACTTTTGGTGGACGAAACCATTTGCATGGCTGAATCATTGTAAATAACAAAATGTTGCAATTTAAAGTGAAAAGTAAAAAAGTGAAGGGAGACAACTCCAAAATAAAATAATTGTGTCCATAAATGATAAGAAAAGCAGTAAACAACACATACTATGTCTTTAGCATCTACACGGGTGCCAACTATCTTGATCCGGATTTCATCATCTTGCTGAATGACAATGTCCTGAAAACAATCATTAAAAAAAACTCAGTTATAATCTATAAAAACACAAAGGGTTTTCAAAATTAGACAGCACACTTAAACTAATTACCTTTGTAGGTAACTAGATGTACCAAACTATAATAACAGAATGTCACTTCCTCTGTGAATTTAATCCAATAGTACATGTTTAAATATAAATTAAAACTAATATGACACAACAATTTTTATCCAAATGTGACTAATCTTAAAGGGAAGTCTGAACTGGCTATGATAAAAGGTTTTGTCCTGTTTAGCAGTCTTACCTCATCTTTAGTCTTGTAGCATGGTGGGTTTGAATTTGGGTCAAATTCCATGTCTGCTGGAATACTCTGATAATAAATTCAAAAATGGAATAAAAATTGGAATAACTACTCAAAATAAATTGCAAATAAACAGAATAAGTCGCAGCATTACATGATTACACAATAGTTGGCCTTTTCAGATATGAATTCAGTTTTGACATATTTACTTATATCACAAAAAGATAGAACCCAGTTTCTACATAAAAATAATATTAAAATATATTGATGAACAATGAAGATAGTACATTTATTACATACCCATTCAATCTTACGATGTAAATACAGCCTTCGATACAAGAAGTAAATACAACATTCTGTATTT
>JAUTCZ010115432.1:0-14594 GCA_032273805.1 Melanodrymia brightae
GTTTGTAATCTAAACATCAAAACATTTAACGTAGCCAAAAGTGTATGTCGAATTAGAGATACGAAATACAAACTCACTGCTCCAACCTTCAAAAAGAACAAAATAGAGAATAATACATGAGTGGCCGTTAGATAGCATGTATCTTGCCACGAGTTGTTTCAAAACGTAACAAACTATCGAAAGCGAGTTAGATACGTTTTTAAACAATGATGTGAAAGATAATTGATACTATCTTACGGACACGAGTGTATAGTATTCTATTTCTTATAATAATTATTTACGCCCTAAAACCATTTTCAAAAGAAATTGCTGTTTGCAACTAAACAATTTTCATCCACGTGACCTGATTCTACGTGGTGCCCATTTTCACGCCAAAATGGTGAGCGATTCTCTTTAATAATCAATGCGTTCCAGTCGTGTGGTTAAAGAACAACACCTTACTTTATTTTTAAAACAGATTACTTGAAAGCCTCCAACAAAAATGATAACAACTAGACACTCGGAATTACGTAAAATGTTTCGGAGCTAACAACGTCAATTTCACTCGGGATAGATCTAACGATAATCTGCATGATCTGTAATTCTCGACGAACCTAGTGGCGGATCCAGAAAATCCATTTAGGGGGGCCTCAATGAAGCATCTAGTAAGAGAAATTTCAAAACGAACGTAAAAAATGAAAATTAATATATAATAAAATTATAACTCGCAAAATTTATGGGGTGCCCCCCCCCCCACACCCTAGATCCGCCATGCTGTTATAGTCAATGTTTATATACACCACACACTTATTTATATCAATTCGTTGTACAGTTCTGCCGTTATGAAAACTATATAATTATTATCAACAACACTTATTGGTTTTATTATTGTTTTAAAGACACCAATTCTATCACTGATGTTCTGCCAACTTTTTCGTTTACGATAATAATTAATCATAATCTGGAATACATATAATATCTGAAGTGTAGATAAGTAGGGCATAACGTGACTATACACGTTACGCACTGTGTTAACCTATAAGCAGGATCAATTAAAATGTTCGCGTCTATTTAATGCCAATGGTTTGAGTTTAAGACGGATGCCACCTGTGGGGAAGACTTAGGCATGTTCGTCTTTTATGAACTCATCACTGTTTGATCAGTGCTTCGTGTGTATATACTGTCACTTTGTTGAAAATCCCGCTGGACTTTCTTATACAGAGATACGGTTGTAACATTTAAATAATGGCATCTGTCTTCAACTCGAACCAGTGCTTTTGATACCTTTCGTTTACATAACCATGATCAATTATATTTCCAAAATACATCAAATACACAAACGTTTGAACATTATATATAGGCGGGGCCCATGGGCGTCAGTCCGGCTTTAAAAGTGGGGGGGGGGGTGTGAGGACATGTGTGAAAACCACCGAGACAAACTACCGCGCGCAACAACTTTCGTACAAAACTATGATAAAATAGATGACTACTTGCCATTTTAAATAAAATAATTAATAAAGTCATTAAATTAGTTTGATTGTTTTTGCTAAACGAAAAAGTGAGGGGGACGCGTCCCCCCTATCCCCCACCGATCGACGCCCATGGTGGGGCCCATCATGGCAGTATGTGGAAAATACAAAAAATGCGGACGCCACGGCTACAACTCTAGGCTTACGAAGCAACAACTACATTTAAAAAGCCTGTGTATGTGAACAATATTTAAAAGTGCCCAAGCACAGTTACAAAGTGTAGGCCTACAATCGGGTATGGGTTCATTCGTTTCACAAAACACGCGCACGTTCCACTGTTGTTAGAAAGTTTAAATGTTAGTAACACAATACACGGGCGTATTCTGTTAGCTAACGTCTCGAATACAGGTGTTAGTTGAGATAGAGAATATTATTACATGAGAGCCCGTTACATCATTCTTGCAACGAGTAACTTGTTTCCAAATGTATCTATTTGTGTAGAAATTTGCTGTAAAAAACCTAGATTTATTCTATGAGAGCCAGAGTTCAAAATATATGTCGCAGATACCTAAGTGTAGCGTGTATTACACCGCTTACATATTATACCAAGGCAAAAAGACTGACGATCCTATATCAATTAGCGTAGGATATAATTATGCTGAGAAAACCTAAATTTTATCTATGTAAGTTCAAAATATAGTGACCTACTTTTGGTGTGCGACACACCGCATACATGTACCCAGTCACAGAGTTTGATGAACCTTAGAAGATAACCATGCTGTGGAAATGTTGATGTCTTCTATACATAGTTCAGAGTTCAAGATATATTGGACGCAATACATAATATTATAATCCCGACTTGATTGAAGCAGGTGTATTATTATGGAATGTCTTCATCTTTCATGCTTTTCAGAGACGCCACACTCAGTGTCTGTTCTACTTCCTCTTCGTCTGGTTTCTTCTCGAATTGGTCTTTCTCCACTACCACCAGCTCCTCCGGATCTAAAGGCCGTTCCACATGCTGTGATTTCTCTACCACCACCAGCTCCTCCGGATCTAAAGGCCGTTCCACACGCTGTGATTTCTCCACACGCTGTGATTTCTCTACATGCTGTGATTTCTCCACACGCTGTGATTTCTCCACACTCTGTGATTTCTCAACACGCTGTGATTTCTCCACACCGTACTGTTTTAGCTTGCGCATCTGTTTGTTCTTTAACTCCACTGAAAATATTACATATTAGTTATGAATTTCATTAAAAACATAATCCAATTGATAGTTTTTTGGACAACTGGTGTGGTCAATATCAGGAAGCACGAAGCATTGGGGGTGAGGGTGGGGATCATGGTCCCCTCATTTGTCAGACTTTTCGACTAAAAATACGTTTGTTTACCACAATAGTTTTAACAATTCACTCTTGAGCCCAAACTCCTAGTTTCGCTTGCTCTCCCACAATAATTATTGTTAACATGTTCCGCGGGCACTGAGTTTATTGTTATGAGAGTAATTTATGTGAAAGGGACATCCCCGGGTTGTGGGAAGGGAGTGTCTATTGGACAAATACCTGTGAATCGATGGGTTGAACGATCGATCCTTGCCGTTCCAGCCAGATATCCACTATTCCATCATAGACCATGGTGTGCTATCATGTCTGTGGGAAAACGCATAACAAAGATCCATTTTTGCTATTAGGTAAGAGCAGCATATGTTGCGGCCGCGGGTTTTCTCTGTGACCATGATTCGATAATATCGATAATATCATCTAATAACCGCTGATTAATATAATCAATGTGGACGACTAAAACATCGGGTCTACTGATGAAAATAGATCTGTCAACCTCATACACCTCAGCAATTACTATGAACCCTGTGTATATATATTTATATATTGTCTCCAAACAACAAGACGGGGGTAAACATACCATTGTCGTCTTCGCCTGGTACTTTAAAGAAGCTGTCCGGAAGCCAGTCCCGAATAAGGCCACGGTAGATGTTGGTTAGGACGTTAATGAGACCGTATGGTGCCTGGACCTTCCTGATGTTGTCCCTCACGATGGTCATGCTGTTGTTCATGATGGCCTGGAACATGGTGAGCAGCACGAATATGATGAAGAAGACGAGGGTGAGGAAGTAGATGCGAGCCCAGACAGGAGCGATCAGCATCAGTCGACCCATGATGTTCTTGCCCAGCATGTACGTGAAGATGGTGAACATGGAGTCGTATATCGTGTGATAGCCGTAGTAGTGCGCGGAGAACAGGATGTAGCCACTGAGAACGTAGGCGAAGAAGACGATGCCAAAAACAATACCGAAGCCAGATAAGTCTCGTCCGGAATACGACAACACGGCAGCAATCACCGTCACACGTCTGTTGTAACCGAGGATCCGCAGGACTCGTATGGTGGTGGAGAAGACAAGCGCACCAAGGGCGTATACAAACAGAGTATCCCATATAGCGATGTGCTGGAAGTTGACGAACTTTTTGGGGTTTTCTCGAAACCGTTTTAGCGTTTCAGAAGCATTAACTTCGCGGAATACGTAGAAGATGACCGCTACAACGCAGCAGATGAAGGTAATGAAGTCGAGCATCTGCCAGATGTGAGTGAAATATGCCAATCTCTGCTCATACAACTTCTGTACTATCTTCACTGTAAACATCACTACGATGATGCCGATGATCACTTCACACAGTAGAACGTAAGCCCCGAGAGAGCCGAGGTGCTGGTCTAGTCTGAACGTCATGATGTCATGCCAAACTATGGTGCTTCCGATTTCAGGAAACTCCGCGGTCAGACGGCAGTGGGCCATGATGTTGACGTAGGCATTGTAAAGAGTAAATTCGACGAACACTGCTCTGGTTCGCCTGTCTAACCACGACTTGGCATACAATTCGTTCATCATCTCCACGGACACGTCGTAGTTGACGTTCAGCTCCAGCATGTAACCCCCGCCACTGTATATTTTGTACTGCCCAGGAACGGGGATTCCCCACACGTCATTGGCTTTGGTGTACCTCCAGGCTGGTGACGTCAAATATGCAGCCACTTCGCTGATTGGACAAGGTTTGTTTCTCCACGCAAGGCAGTAGTCGCCAGACTCTTCGTTGAAGAGCGAGTAGGTGCCATAGTAGGTTAAATCTGATACAAGAGTTTTGTATTTGAGTCCATAAAATGGGCTTTGCCCTGTAAAATAGAGACAGATAAGAAAACCTTAAAAATATGATGTAATACTAATATGTATACATAATAACAGGTCGTTCAAATAATATTACAACATACCGGGTACTCGAACGGTTGGGTGGCGCTCACGAATCACATCTGGTTCCAGAATGGATTTCCTGGCGACATTAAAAAGTCTCCAGCTTTAACATTAAAGGGGGATGGTCATAATTGCAAAAAATGTATACATCCTGCCAAAAATGTTTTATGTTTATTAATTTTATAGTGTTGGATAATATAATATGTGTCATAAGCTATAAGCACACACAATATTACACTAAAATAACGTCAGTTAGTAGTACAAAATAAATGAAATACTTCTCCGTTTGGTCAACGGAAAATGCATAACTCTGAAATCGCTTTATATAGTGTTTGTTTTCGATATAATTATACGAATATTTTGTTATCGATTAATGTGGAGTTATTAATCACAAACAAATGTTAAACTAGCAAAATCTAATTTCGTGAACTATGACCAACCTCCTTTAAAGTTGAACGTGTAAATAAAACAAAGTGAATAAAGTAAAATTCATACGTCGTGGCATTCTGACTTGACGAATCCTGGCAGGACCGACCCGGAAGTTGGTGAGGTCACTGAAGAACAGTCTACTAGTCCATGGCAACCTACATCCTCGAATATCTCTTTCCGGAAACAGCCGAGGTATGAACGTCTCATTTGCCCAAGAGATAAAATCGGCGTATGTGTGAATCTAAAATACGATATTTTTCGATGTTGACAGAAATAATTTTTTTAAAATATTTTAAACATCTTTAACTCATGCAGACAACAGGTTCAGCTTTGGCTTCTAAACCTTTGTATGTCTCTTACTGTCAAATATTCTGTCTAGTCAACTCTTCACACAATGAATTGGGCATGACTAAACTTGTCAATGTGTTTCACTATCCACACAGATAGAATTGTGTTTCACTCACCCCATCCCTCCCATTCTAATCCCAACATAAAATATTGATCAACAGAGGACCGATGTTTTTACACATTTCAACTGCCGGAAGTAGAGCCCTATTTATGAAAAGTTACGCAGTTTTACTGAATGTTTGTACCTGGAGATAAATGCGTTAAAATTGACTAGCACCTTAGATTATTTCGTAACATGAACTTTCTTTCTTTGGCAATCCAATTCATTCCATTGTATAATTATCTCCCTTATAGCTATTGATAATGACTTCGATACAGAATATGACATGGGTTTGGCTTCTCACCGACTCAAATGGAAACTTGACGTTGAGTCCAGCTTTGAATAGGTTTTGTTCAATGTGCTCGTGTATCATGTACGACCGGTCATCTCTGTTGCCAAACGACAGACTGTAGAGTGCGAAGAGGAACACAACGTACTGGATGAGCTCGAAGAATACACTCTGAGCCTTCATCTCCCTGCGTCGACGCTTCTTCGCCTTCGCCAAAACGGAGGGTGCGAGCGGTTCGGGTAAGTTCTTAGACATATCTTAATGCAAAAAATAAAATAAAAATAAAATATTTATTATATCCTTGATACCGTTATGCTTCTATAATTTCGCCTCATCTACAATTCTGGGCCCGGTTGTTCGAATCCTGGGTTAGCGCTAACCCTGAGTTAAGTGCCTAATCACGAGTTAAATTTAACTACTGATTAAAAATTGCCTTGTTCAAACGTTGGTTAGCGCTAACTATGAGTTAAATATACCCTAACCCAGCTTTAAACCTGTGATTAGCCAACCCTGGGTTAAGGAATTTAACCCATGGTTATTGTTAGTTAACCCAGGATTCGAACAACCGGGCCCTGGAGTCCAGATGACAGAATTAAGCTTGCTCGCTCCCGCACCGTCCATTTTGTTTATAATTAAGAGTAATTTACTGTGCGAAATTATAATTATAATATAATTATATACTTATTGTGTACTTGTAATAATAATGTGAGGTTTCACACGAATTATTAGATAAGTGTACTATGTATTTTCAACCTAATTGAGATAAGCATAACTGCCTCAAGTAAGAAATTAGACGATGTGTCCTCTAGAAGATTGATGCACCAATGTGTCCACCAATGTGTCCACCAATGTCTGAGGCCTTAAATGCCAACACTACTTTATCCACTCCATGCGAGTAAGGACTTAGAAGATGTGTAACCTATACATCGTTTAATCATAGTGATAATTTAGAAAACCAGTTATTTACATTGTCCCCAACCCAACCCCAGTTAGAATTCTGTAACTGTGCTAACCTTCGCCAATGCCATATACAACGATTGAAACAAACACCAAACTTGTTGTAGTACATTGCTTAAACACCCATCAGGATTCTCTATTCCTGAATCCGCATCCAAATATTACTGTTAAATATCAAGCCTGTGTCCTAGGCGTGCATCAGTGTGAGGCCTTAAACTTGAAGAATTGTGTTTAGATTGGCGTTAGAGTTGGTAGTTCGGTGCTAATGTCTAAGATAATACTGAGGATATTTTGAAGCTTCGTTATAAATGGGAACGCCAACATACATGCATTGTAGCTAAAGACAGCCATGATAAGTTGAGACAGTTTCATAATCCATGAACAGTAAACATGCGCAAAGCTACAGCCTAGTCAGCAGATACATTGCTCAGGACATATAATAAGCCTCCTCTCTCCAACTCTGTTAAGACGCTGCTTTACGTATGGTTTGTACATTGCTATTTGTTCTCTACATGCTGTGTAATACTGCACAAGACATGTGAATGCAAGCACGCATATTACACCAGTTTTTACAAGATGCAGTTTAGTTACGAGAATCTGTCAAAAAACAATATCGTGACGTTATTCGTAAAATATAGAATACCAAATTTCTCGCGTTATAAAGCTAATTGTTATATTTATTTATTTATATATATATTTGATTAAAACCACCACTTATTAAAGGTATGATACAAACTTGTCTTACTGATTTAGTGTCATATTCTTACAAGGGCGTAAGCTTTCTTATAATTAATCTTACACAAAATCCGTTACATATATTCTTTAAGTTTTCACATGGTATCTCAATTAATGACAAAATATTATTTTTTGTGTGCCAATGCGCCTATCTAATCTATTGTCGTAAATCACAAAGTTGTAAATGATTATTTATTATTCCGAACTGTCACCTTGTCCATCACCATCGGGCTTGCTCAAGCTAGGAGTACGTATAATCACGCCATTAATCCAGGATAGATAGGGTAAACATGCCTGAGGCCGTCTCACTGGAGACCCGTCACAGTCTCGTGTCACTGACACCATGCGACACAGTTTGAGCGAACAGGTACAATTTCGTCTTGACAAGATAAAACAAATCAAGGTGATTAAAAGTATTACTTTACTTGCATCCTATCTGACTACCAGCGACTCAAACTCTGCAGTGATGTAATGTATCCTTGTGATACTGCACAGTAGCAGTTCATCCCCAATCTTTATGACAGCCAACGAGAACTTTCAATAGCAGACGACCTCATGCGACCTCGCCGAAATTAGAGGAAAAATAGAAGGCGTCGAAAGGAACAATAAAAAACGACATGGACTACAGTTTGCCAAAGGACAAATCTGATATATGTACTGTGTTTATTGCGGCGCGTTAAAGCCTGTACGGAGATCCCACATTCTCACGATATGCATCTCCGCGTTTGGTGACTGTTTCTGGCGGTACTTTGCCCAACGTCAGTAGACGTCAAGAAAGCGTCAGTAGTTTTTGTCGACTGACTGCAGCTGTGCCATTCTCTAGATATCATCATGGAGTGAACCGGAGCCAGCCCGAGGCTTGGCAAGGTAGCTAGCGGGTGGTATCCTGCTCAATCTGAAATGTGTTTTACGTTGTGCTTCACTGACTCTAGTACAAACTTGGGTAGAAAATGTTGTAACACAATTTGAACTACTCCTGTAGTGAAGGTTTTAATCATTCATAGGAACACAATGTTAGCAGTGCCATATAAGAAATAATGACTGAAATAGCCATATCACTTTTATACTAGCATTTCTAACGTAATATCCAATTCGTGTGTTCCACATTACGTGGATATAAACACGCATGTGTTCTGTATTCTGCATACGTTTCATAAATTATTGTTTTATCTCTAATGGTGTCATGATAATCAATGAAAGTGTGAATTTGACTTGATCATGCAATTAGCTTTAGCAGGCCCGTGTATCCGTGTGTATATATGATTCTCTGCGTGGACAGGAGACTTGGCACAAGTCAACACGTGTGCCCAGGATGGACTTTCCTGGGCCTTAGTGGATATGGGCACCGTTAATAGGGTTTCCGTTTCCGTCCGATACTCATTCTGTCTTTAAAGATAGGACCTGCAAGACTATCGGTTTTTTTGGGGGAGTGGTTTTGCTAGTCTGGTAATATTGTATTAAAATGCATTAAATAAAACATCAAGCTTGATGGAATGAAACAGATAAACAGCCCTATCCTTACTAGAAGAAAACAATCACATAAAACTGTGTCATTAATGTAAGTCTGGTTAGGACTATAAAATGTCTAGGTATGTAAGCTTGATGGCATTATACATGCTCTTAGACCTCAGTTTCTATACTTACTTGTAAACCTAATATTATTTGCGCTTTCCAGAACGTCGTCTAGAGACATCAATGTGACAGAGGTTCGTACAAAGCACGCCAAGAATCGCATGGCACACTATACCATTTACGAAACAATTACAATTGTTTTACATAATATTTAGAAGGATGAAGTAGACTTGAGTACGTATGTTCTTTCTGCATCCATGGACCGGTCATAATTGTTTCCATATTTATATTGCTCAATCACCTTACCATTGTAACGTATCTGTTCTTGGTAATTTTGGTGAGGTTCTACTTAGAGTTATTTCTTCCATCAGTGATTCTCTTTAATAATCGTTCAACGCCAATCAATCAATAAACCTTTGACACGTGCTTGCATTCATTGAAGCTTCAAGCACGTCTGTGTTGGGCACATCCTTTGAGTCCCCCGATGGATGCGTCCAAGACAGGTTTGCGATTACTGATCAGACAATACATTGCAGATCTTGTACGAATATGAAACATGTAGGTGTTGGGTTGAATCGTGATGGTTTTTATTGATAGAATGTCAAATAAAACTAAACCTCACCAAATGGACGGAACTGCATGAATTATAATACATTTTGTACTTAGATGTGCATAGTAGTGGTCAAAACTCTAAGAAGAGGAAATACAGTTTCAGTTATCGAGATAGTGGTAGGAATGACTTCATTCTGTACAAGCGCATATTAATGTATAACAAGCAGACGTGTAAGGAAACTGATCTGCGGGTCATGAAATCGTGGCAATCAATTCAACTAAGTCAACTGCATTTTTATAGCAGGTTAGACTCAGATAACATCTGATTGTTAAAACTGATTAATGATAACTGTGTAATTCTAGTGGAAAAGTCGGACCATGTATAATAGGTGTACCATTTACACACGTACTAATACCCACCTGCGAATGTTATGTGTCATGATAAAGGAACCCACGAATGCATACAACGACGTGATACTATGTGGTAATACAATGTCGTGATACTACGTCGTGATGTGCACTCAGTCATGTGATAGAGCCTCATATGCCCATGCTATATTACACAATATTATGATACATGTATAATATCGTAATAGTCTCACACGTATTTATACTATGTCGTAATATGCATACACATGCGCATGTTACCTTCTGATTGAGAATGATTCGACAATCGCGAATGTATCATAATTATATTACATACAGTAATTCACTCAAAAATTAGTTATACTTAGTGTTTCACTATGTACAGTAATTAACCCACACATAACATAAAAAGGTAATTTATATTATGTACATCAATCCACTCGTAACTTAGAGAGGTAGCATTATTTTACTACAGTGATTAACACACATGTAACATAAACAGGGAACAGTGTTTTAGTTACATAATTATGCATGTACACTCATATCACATAAGTAACAACGTTTTACTACAACGATTTACCCACAGGTAACGAAGAAGTGTTTTATTACATATACGCTCATAAGTCACACACGTAACAAGGTTTTGCTAGCAGTGTTTTATTACACACACTAATCCACTCATATAACTTGTAACAAACTAGCGCAACACACACAAGAGTCATTCATTCAAAACAGCACCATTCAGGCGAGAAACAGATTTATAAATAGAGGGAGGAAACGTACGACCATAGAGAGCTAACTATAGACATAATAAGTTCCATTTTATAAAATTTACAAAAATAATATCTTAAAATGTTATCAACTGAAGGTGCGATAATGCCACTTTAAGTCTTTTAAATGACTTATTCTTTTTATCGGTTAGTAGAGTCTGGCTATTTTACCCCATAGAAGCAAAATTAGTGAGCCACTCACTATCTGTTCGGCTCATAAATCAAGAAAACACAGTAGTATTTAATCTTCTTGCTTATAGAACGTATCGGCTGGTGTAAGAAGAAACAGATAAAAATACCGAGTTTTGAAAGAACTTATCACATTATCACACAATAGGAAGAGATTCCTTTCTAACCACTGCTCGACAAATTTAATTGATCTCTACGTGTCCTGTAGCCCACTGACAGCGCTATTATATCTTGACAATACAACGTTTTTCTTTCAAATTATTTTGATATTAAACTAAAGACGATGAACACTGTGCATGGCCTGGAATCTGTATTTTTGATATTAAATGAAAGCCGGTGAACACTGTGCGTGGCCTGGAATCCGTATTTTTAAACAGACCATTTTGACAGAAGTGCGTATCTGCAGAATACGTACAGTCCGCCTGGGGTACGATGGATCGGGGATTCAATCCTCCGTGTACGGTAATACGAGTGTGTTTTCCGCATTTCAACCAGTGGAACGGAATAATTCGGAAAAACTCGGCAGATTTTGTTTCCGCCATCATCCAGTATTTTTCGAAAATCGTCTGGGCTATCCCGAATGTGTCCATAGATCTGGTAAATAGTTTAAACCTTGGCATCCCTTGTCTAAAGCATCGGTAACCATGTCCAACCCATACACACTTGACCTAGATTATCACGCATTTGTTGCCAGAGTTTGCATCTCTGTAATCCAAAGCAAAGGCACACACTCACAGATAGCCAAACACGCCCTGGCTCTGGAAGACACCGATGTCAAACTTCACAAAGACAGCTTGATACACGCCTATACAGCTGGAGGATTTTTCATCGCCTTCCCAAAGGTACGTGACACAGCTGAAATCCTAGCAACAGGACAGATGTCTATCAGGTATAAGACAGAACCAAAAGAATTTTGAAAAATAGCGTTTGATATAATTGTTAGAAGATCCGGAATAATCAAACATGAATATTGTCCTCTTGACGTACTATTTATGCCCTCTGTCTCTCTATTCTCCAATCAATAATATTTCAGTCCTGCTTAGCAAACTACTGCACCTATCAACCATACCAAAATAATTTATACTGCAATGAATTCCTGCACTCTGTTTTCAAGGAAATTTAAAAAGCTTTAATCTACCAGCAAAGAATGATAAAAACAACCGCACTGCTCACATTCCTCATAATTATCAAGAAGCAACGACCAAAATCAAGCACAGCCTATACCAACAGTGCAAAAGAAACCACGAAGACGTTCGTAGACATGCCAGCTATGACTGCCTGACACACAACAACAAGTAATTACTTTCCGATTAAGGATACGAACCCACATGCGAGTGCAATCAGGTCTCTGAAACCATGGAGCATATGCTTCTGGAAACAGGGCAAGCATTACAACCAAAAACAGAACATCTACTGGGCACAAGGAGCGACCATAGAAGAAAACCTCTTCGGGAACACAGACGACATCATCGCCTCAGAAAGCTTCATTGGGTTGTTCCAGATCTCTCTGTAGATAATGTAAAGGACCAAAAGAAGAAAAACAAATTAATACAAACAATGTGTACATGTTATTAATCCTGTCGATACCGATATTAAAAAGAAAAGTAATATGAGGTCAAATGGAGTTAGGTCATGGATATGTTTGTTTGTATAGTAGCCTTGACCTTTGTGTGGCTGGTATTGTATTCATTATCCAAATATCTGGAGATTTACTTCATTACACTAAACAAGAATGACTTTTTTTGCTTTCAAATATAGATGTATAATATATAGCAATATACGGCTTTTTATTGCTTAATAGGTTATAGTTAATAAAGCTTAGGGTGTAGTGGTTTGATATCGCTCACTTGAGTTTTAATTTATTTTGATGAGCGTGACAAATATTGTATACCAGATCTAGGTAAAATAATCAAATAAAAAGGGATGGGTTGCGTTCGTAAATTAATTGTTGTTGGCGAACTATCTAGCGACGCACTTTTTTATTTTGACACAAATAAACGTGTTCTAGTCGTACTAGTTCGTTTATCATACCAGTTGCAATTTGCAATGCGCTGCTTGCGTTAAAGTTAACTCAGATTTACATGCATAATCGTGGTCTTAAAAACAAGATTTGGATCACTGTTACAATAATATGTGCACACAGACCGTCTATTCATACATGCATTGTCACATGGTGTTTTAGCGTCTGTCACATCAAACACTGCCACATGCATATGGTTTCTTTACTGTCACTCACATCAAGCATTGCCACATGGTTTATTTACTGTCATTCACATCACGCATTGCCACATTGTTTCTTTAGCATCTGTCACATCAAGAATTGCAACATGGTGTAGTTACCGTCTGTCATTTCAAGTATTGCCACATGGTTTCCTTAGCATAAACATTTTGTCACATCAAGAATTGCAACATGGTGCCTATACCGTCTGTCATTTCAAGTATTGACACATGGTTTCTTTAGCATCTGTCACATCAAGAATTGCCACATCTTGTTTTTACTGTCTGCCACATCAAGAATTGCCACATGGTTTCTTTACCGCCTGCCACACCATGAACTGCCACATGGTGTCTGCATGGCCTGTCAACAACCTGCATTATCAAATGCATTTTACCGCCTGTCGACACCTTTTATTGTCACATGGTTCCTTTGACGTCTGCCCAAATCCTCTAGAAAGCCAGGATAATCATATTTCCACTTATATCCATCTGATCGTTTCCCAACTGTATAATAGAACAAGACCAACATGTAGTGTAACGAATTCCCACCCTAAGTTGCCGAGCTCCATAGTATACCAGGACAACCACACCAGACACCACTTTATGTTACAGGATAGGCATACCGTCCTATGTTAAAAGTGTTCTGGCTGTTTGTCTTCAAGCTAACCGTGGCTGCGTTCCGTCTGGCTGCTTCACCTACTTGTTGTGTTTGTCTAACAGATTACATTGTTTAAATACCAACAAACGTGGATTTTCAAGGTCCGTGTTACTTATTTTCACCACTTAATACGACTTTGCTTCTTTAAGGGGAGGAGAGATGACTGAAATAGCACTCGGCACACACGATCGGGTGTCTTCGGTTTGTGACGGTTTTGGCAATAAATAACGCGCAACGAAATTGATGGTACTAGTAACTGACGCGGAATTACAAAACACGCTGGTGTGTTTTATAGCATATAAATCTCTTCACTTCCGCACGATATGTACATGTATATATATATTTTTGTATATAGGACAGAGGTGCATAATTGTGTTTATTTTGTTATTATGCTACAATACTAAGAACAAGGCTCCAGAAATCTGTGTAGGACATATATGTATTTCGTTTAAATATTAACATTAGTTGCATTATACTCTATTACAGATTAAAAATGCAGAATTGTTTATTAGTTAGTAGTGGTATACATCTATCTTTTATCGGCTACTAAAATTCAAAACGTTAATTGTACAAGAAAATAATACTGATACTCGTCCTTTTGCAGATCTGGTTCTTTTTTCACACTCACCTTAAAGGACTAATAACACGTAGAATAAGGTTAATGTATTGAAAAGTTACATATCCAAAGTATCAATACACATATAC
>JAUTCZ010115543.1:0-14590 GCA_032273805.1 Melanodrymia brightae
TCGTTTTATTTTTGCAAAAAAGATTTATTAGCATGAAAGTTAAGTTGTTAATCTAACAGATGATGCAAAAAACGAAACAATTACAATTTTTATACATTACGTATATAATTAGCTATAACTCAAATTTGCTCTGCGCGACATCCGACGGGTTATGCTGTGCCGCCATACATATGGGAAATGATTTTTTAAATGCTGTCAGTCTTAAACACTGTTACAAGTAACAACATTTTACCAACCAGTTCTTTACAATTTAATAAATACATGTTTCTTGCCTACATTGAGAATCTATTCCTCTAGTAATTTCCATTGATTGTTCACAGCAAACATGTGGCCTTTTATAAGAGTAGACTTTTTATTTAGAACATAGTCTTTCAATGCTCACCAGCCCAAGGCAGGCCATTACGAACAGATTAACACAGTATGTAACCCTTTGACCTGATGCTATTCAAGGGCGTCGCCAGTAGTCCATGTAATTCCACAGACATATAAATCTCACCTTCCTTTGTCCCGTGATGGTAACTAACTGGTAATATTACAACATAGTCAATTATGCCTTATAACACTAATATTGTGAATTAACAGCTAAAAAGAAACAATGTATTATCCAAAATAGAGAGCATTCTTATTCTATTATAAAGAGATTAACAGAGATTAAGCATGCTGTCCTGGGTTGCATTCCTAAAGTTAACTATTTCTATTACAACCAACATGACCATTGAAGAACATGAAGATGCTAAAATGTGTTTACAACCCTTTTTCTATAACTGCAATGATAAAAAAAAGTTGGGTTTTTTTTGCGAGAAGAAAACACTGTTGTACTTGTTTCCTCACAAACAAAATGATCGTTCCCTAAATTTTCGCAGACCTGTACTGTACTTATATCTTGAACTCTGACCTCTATAAAAGAAATTTAGGTTTGCACAGCATATCTCGTACAATAATTTGTTATTATTCTAAATTAAAAAATCATATTTTTTTATGTGATTTTGGTTTCAAAAATTAAAGTGTCATAAGGACTCCCTGTTTGCAAATCTTGATAGCCCAATCCAGCGAGCCCTATCACACATATCTAACCTGAAACTAATTTTTACTGTAAATGCTACCATTGTTTTCACAGTTACAGCATGCTATCAGCTTTGTTAAATATAATAGTTGTAAACCTATGTGAAGTAAACTTTGAAATGATCTGAAATAGGATTAGTAAAGTTTGAAAACAATTATAATATTATAATATTACTACATGACACTTGACAGTATGTAATAAATACCAGGTGTTTTTTTTTTGCGGGCCGTGCAGGCTCGTATGCCAGGCAAACCTGAGAGTCCTGCATTATTTTTGCGAGCCCCGGGCTCCCGGACATGCCTCAAAATTGCACACTAAGGGCCGATTTCTCGTCACCGGTTTAACCTGATCGCCGGATTAAACATTTTTTTATTTATCTAATTGTTCATTATATGATAGGATAAAAATCCGATTTGCATTCTCGGCGAACTTGGGTTACTTTTACACCGGTTTAAACCTGACGGTCGGTTAAAACATGCTGCTTAGCCTTGTTTAATCAGAGTTTAAAACGGCGATCAGGTTTAAACCAATGACGAGAAATCGGCCCTTAATCAGTAAGAGTAGCCTATGTGAAGTCAGTGGATTTCTTCAAAGATCATGTGTCATCATAATCATGTGTTTGACATCCAATAGCCACTGATTATTGATCTATGGGCTTCAGTGGTGCTGCTAAACAAACCTACTGATATGAACTAGTCTATAATACAAAAGTAACCCTCCAACTATGGAATTTTGATCATGATTTACAGGCATGTAAATAAGCATTGAGTTTTGTAAACTATTACAACTACAAGTTACCACACAAATGAACCTAGTAACTTAAGGTTACAACAAATATATGAACACTCCAATTACCATGATAGTTTTGTTATTGAATGACTCGACAACAACATAAGACTTGCTAAAGAATTCAAGCAGGCTTTATGAATACAGATAAAGATCTCTTGACAGCCACATTGATAAATAATATATAAAAGATAAAAAGATTTTTTAAGTTATATTATTCATATCACTGTCATTGTTGAAACTTGAATGTAAAGTATCAGGGATTGAGAATTTAAAGCCCATTATTATTCGAAGTCATTTCCTCCATAGTTGAAAAAGATATTTGAAATATTGTAAGATGTTGATTCTTGACTTGTGAACCGTGACATCACATATATGTTGGTTCTAGGACAATTAATATTTCAATTAAAAAAGTGTTCATATGTCTTATTTTGACAGTCTATAATTACAGAAATCTGAACTAGGCCACTAGCATTTACACCCCTCCCACCTTCCGATATTTGTGCAGATTGTGAAACACACTGACATTTATGCACTGTCCTTATATTAGATGACATCCCCTGTTCTTTCTAAAAAGGGGAAGATGCTTACATCATTTGTGTAATAATTGTATACAAATTGGGGACAATAATAAACAAAACATCAAAGACTAAAAAGTAAAAATAAGATAATAAAACTTTCCACACTGATTGCAAATAATTAATATACATGTATGTACAAATAACTAATTAACTAACTAACTAACTAACTAACTAACTAAATAAATAAATAAATAGAGGATATTAAAAGAGCTACCTTGTACATGTATTATCAAGTTTACGTCCCAAGTGAAATCATTTTCATTTGTCACAAGCTTTAGCAAGTGACTAAAATTAAAACAATTTCACGAGTGCCTGGAACTTAAACTTGATAATACATGGTATGAGTTTAATATTCTAGTTATTTTCCCGTTAATGTAATGCTGACAATAAAAAAGATGAATTGTAGTTCTACGTGATGACATATTTACAATTGGTGACATCATATTTTAGTAATGTTCTTGTCAGTGGCTGGGATGGTTTTAACAACACAGTCAAATGAAACGTTATACTAATGATTGATAATTTCTCAGAAATTATGTTAGTTATTGTCCCTGATTAGAGTCCCTGCTGGGGTAATAATAACACACAATAATTTATGTATAGTAAAAGTATACTTGAATATAGAGGCACTATTAACAGAACTACATGTAGTAATATAGAAATACATGAGATCCAATACAAAAACAATAATTCTAACTGAAGTATGTTTTTAGTATTGGTATGTTTGACAAACGATTTTAGATTTTATGTATTTACCGTCACAGGACATAAATTCAGACGTTATAATAATTTGAGACAATCCAAATTGTGCTTGTGATGGACACTGTGTGGAGAACTACAACTATAGCACATGCATGTCTTATCCAGAAGTAAAACGTATCTCAGTGCAAGAGCATCTGCTGGATGAACATCACGTCAAAAACAAATGTGTTTAACGACACCACTGGAACACATTGTCTGGATGTCAAATACAAGGTTATATTAACACTTGGTCACAGAGGAAACCTGCTGCCGCCACATGGAATACTTTTCTTGAAAAAATATGTGCACTTTGCCATTGACAGGTTAGCACACACCATGGCCTTTGATAGACTAGTCGTGGATCACTGGCTGGAACGAGAAACGTTATGTCAAATGATCGATCCACCTCAGTGGACATGTAGGGTTATTTCCTGTTCCAACAAGTAAATTGTAAACATGACTGGTACATTAAAAGCTACTGCATGTGCTATCCTATAAGAGAAAACTGCATTGCTGCTAATTTGCATATACATATAGCTTGCTTTACCTCAGTCACATGATTACATTTTTCGTGCAAAAATGGCGAGTGATTCTCTTTAAATAATTTTAACTTAAAAAATGGCGAGTGATTCTCTTTAAATAATTTTAACTTCAATGTACATGTTATTCTTACATGCACATACATGTATCAGTGTCAGACATACAAACCATCATCTAATTTTTTACATCTGCTCAATTGAATCCAATACAAAACAAAAAAAATTCCCATCTTCAATATGATCCACATTTTTGTATCCAAGGCAATGTTGAAATGTCAATAATGTTACAATACTTTATAGCTGAAAGCAATCACTCAAGAAAGTATTAATATATTTAATAGGTTCTGACATTTCTCTTCCATTTTGATTAATCTTTTTGTTTAGTCCTGTCCACTAAAATCTATTTCTTCTTCTTTTGAGATGGAGCTTGAATAAGACACACATGCTGTTATTTACAAATTACATTGTTTTGTTCTCTTTGTTGTTATTGTTTTGTCTAACCATGTAGAAATCTATTGTAAATTTTTAATACAGTATTTAACAGGCATTATTACATGTGTTTGTAATTTTTGCTCTTTTTTTGTGTTTGTAGTTTAACTGCGTAAATCATGCAAATAATTACTAGTAATGATAGCTGTTACAAAATACAAGAATTTCTCATTTGCAATGCGAAAATTACCTATCATGAGTCATTGGTTTTTTGTTCAAAATCCTGAAAATTTGCACCTGTTGTACCGCAAGTAATTTATAAAATGTGTTAGATCATTACCCAGTGCCAAACAATGGTTTAATGGCAAAGGAGTGCCTAAACATATTATCTAACAAGTAAGAATAAAGATATATATATAAAGTTGTTTTGTTTAACGAAACCACTGTGCACAGCATGTACAATGGGCATTATTCACGCGCGTTTGTGTGTGTGTAATTTTCGCGATCATTTTTAAAAATCGCGAAAATTTATAGCCGTGATATTATGTTTTACAGTATGCTTATAAATATAAAAATATTTAGCTTTTGCAATATGGAAGTAAATATATGTATTGAGAGATCTACATTTGATATTAGCATGTGTTGCTCGTACAGCAAGTGGTTTAGAATAGCTCCAGGTAAATCACATTGTCAATACATCGCAGCGTGTGCAAGCGAGCTATTTATTGATTGACAAGACACTGAAATGTACAAGATGATTACATCTACAACTGCTCCAGCATATTTTAATTTCCCCTCCATGATCATCACCACTGACAAATGAATGCAATAAAGATAACAAAATAGTTCTTCAATAATCCAAAACTTGCCCCTCCACCTACGATAACTTCAAATTACTATTGTGGTATAAAGAAATATATAATTGAAGTAAAATTGATTAATTGTGAAATAAGCCAGATGCTGTTTGGAATAGCTTTCTTTCTCCAGTGCTGGTAATAAATTTAATATGACATTTGCATTAGGGACTTAATGTCATGCAGTCAGGTCAAACCAAAACAATATGTCTAGGTGCATTAGTTCTAACTCCCAAAAAATTGTCACTATAAATTTTGTGTTAAATGTATTGTAACAAACGTAATTCAAAATCTGAATGATCGAACACACGCAACATTTTATTACATTAAGTGCATGCTACTCAACACAAGGTTCTATAGTATATTATTCAATATTTACCACAAATATATATACATGTATATTATATTGATTATAAATCTATGGAAATAACATTAAAGGAAGGTGGGGGGGTCAACGGGGTTAAAAGCCATGTTCATATTGCTTTTGAGGTAAAAACATTGATCCACAGTTGATCAATGTTTTTATCTTGTAAATGCACTGATCCTAATTTTGTAAAATGGGTAATATTTGCAGCTATACATTTTCAGAGTTTTGTCAAAATTATCAACTCGTGAAATTTTGTCCATGTTACAAAAAACAATTTTTTTTATTTTTCAATGTATTTTATTACTAGTAATTATTCGTGTAATTGTATTTTTCGCGGTTAAATTACAAAATTACACACAAAATTAAAATTCACATGTCAAAATGTTTAATTGTGCATCCACAATAAAGTGTAAGATTATGTATATAATTCTATATTGACCATCATTCCAAATTTACCATTTTAGTATGACATATTTTAGTATGGAATCTGTTGTCAGTGTTAAATTCATTCATGATGTTGATGATTTCCAGTCGTTTATTTTCTGTAGAAGTTTCAAATTACAAGTAATACTTTTAGCATGCTAACTTGGTCAAATTAACAACACATTTCTTTAAAAATAGAAGTGGTTTGGAGGAATTTCATAGAGAACAAACTTAAATACATTATTTGCTGCAAAAAAATATTACTGATGGTGTATGTTTAAAATTAGAATAATTGTATTCAATTGATAACTGGATATATATTCTGCATTTAATGATATTTACGCCTACATATAAAAACTGAAATTAATGTTTTCGGTAATGTAAATTAAAGTTCAGCTAAAATGTCTTTAAATAATAATATAAAGTTTGCATAAATATTAAATAATCAAAGAATTTAATTTGTATGGCAGGCTCTCTGCATAATTAGAATAATTGTTTTATAAGATTCTCCTGAGCATGCAATAGAGGAATTGATTTTAAAACCTGTTATAAAACCAGGTAACTATAGGAGGGTGAATCTATTCAGTAAAACCAGTGGACTGCTACAAGCACACCAACTGACAGTTGGCCTAAATTAGCAGCACTGTTCACATTACAAACACCATGAACAATTTACGACCTATAATATATTCCTAGCTCAGCCCCGGTGTGTACATAAAAATGTATATTAATTTAGTGTAATTCTAAAAACCAGACCCATAATATATGCCTAGTCCAGCCCCACCCAGTGTGTACATAAAAATGTATATTAATTTAGTGTAATTCTAAAAACCAGACCCATAATACATGTATATTCCTAGCCCAGCCTCACCCAGTGTGTACATAAAAATGTATATTAATTTAATGTAATTCTAAAAACCAGACCCATAATATATTCCTAGCCCAGCCCCACCCAGTGTGTACATAAAAATGTATATTAATTTAGTGTAATTCTAAAAATCAAACGTTATACTCAGTGTTCTATAATAACTGGTGTTCTTATAACATAATATTGATTTCTTTTCATGACTCAAGCAGTATATTTTATACATGTATTCATTGTAATTAAAATACATTTCCAATACCTAATATCCACAAACATCAATAAAAAAAAATTGCTGGTTGTAAATTATGTCCTGTAAATTATACAAGTTTTATAGGTAACATTCTGAGTAAAACCATCACAGTATGTATTCATTGTTATTTAAAATACATGTCCAATCCCTAATATCCACAAACATCAATAAAATAATATTGCTGGTTGTAAACAACGCCCTGTAAAATATATATATGTGTTTTATATCTAACATTCTGAGTAAAACCATCATAGCGTTATATCTGTTAATTACGCAGTGGCAATATATTTAAATGCATGCATGTTGCCAATGTAATTGAAAATGAACCATTTCATAAGCTGGAAATACCAGGGTCAGTGTGTAAACCATTGGGATATTATTATAGCATGCAGCACAGGATGCAGGACAAAATGAAGTCTGGATAACGAAACTGGCAGATGTGTTCATAATCACTGCTGTTCCAGCAAAGCCTGCCGGTGGCTTATCTTTAGAGGAGCTTATCAACTTGTATTGGTGGATAGAAATACATAAAACATTCACTGCAATGCTTTCGTTTGAAAATACCTAATTTAAATATTTATTTAAATTTTATATGAAAAAGTATTACATTTATACTTGTATATGGAAAATCTACATGTCGCAGTGCACTATAATAAAACAGAATAATATTTTAATCATTTTTAATTAATTTTTGTTGAAGAATAAAAAATGTTAAAATGTGCTATATATATGTATATGCCTACAGTATGTAGGTGATATGTATATATTTATATACATATCCAATAAATATACAACATTATATCAGTTACATCATCTTTTTATAGGATGATGTTCAAATTTGCTTTATCTTGTGTCAATTTGCTATATTAATGATGTAGGTTATTTGTTTATATTTAATAACACAACATGAATTAATGAATATAATGTCATTATCATTACCACAGTGTATGATGGAGAATATGTTAATCAATATTAATATTGACAACTGAATGTGAAGCCTGTCGTCAGTGAACAACTCCGTGAGTCATGAATTCACATATTTTCCAATAACTCATAACCAATGTTATATCACTGTTACCATGTCTAATTGCACACAATTTAGCATTTATTTTATTTAGTGTGCATTTTAGCCATGTGTGCAATAAATCTACATACATGTATGATGTCTAAACTGTTTTGTCTTTCATACAGTATTTATTATTTAATATGACTGAAATACATATAATTGAAAAACAAAAAAATAATTACACATGTACAATGCACTATGTCTATACCAGCATCCAGAAATTTGTCCAAATCATAGATCGATTATATAGATATAGTCACAAGTTGGTTAATAACAGAAGAATTTATGTAGCAATAATTAATTAGGCCCACATGATTTTTTAAATTACGGATTTAATTATGGAAATTAATAGGAAAATAAAAATGAAAAAAAGATAATAAATAAATGATAATTTTAACTTCATTGAAGACAAGTGATATAAAGATACTTGAGTATAAATTACAAACTATTTTGGAACTAAATTATATAAAGAAATGATAAAAATTTTAAGACCTGATAAAAACATTTAATTTAATCTTATAAAAAAGAACATTTCTTAAATGTAAAATATAGAGATCAGTCAAATGTGTATTATTTTAAATTCATTCCACATTCCACAATTTTAATCAAAAATACAAGGTTGTAAATTATGTAACACTGAACAGCATATTGCTTAGTTTATTCAGTTACATGCTACTTGTATACATGTGTATTACGCATGTATAATATAATTATCATGGCATACATGTGTATTACACGTGTATATATCACAGATGTTTCCTCATGTAGGTCAATGCATAAAAGAAATGTATTATCAATTTAAAACCAATTGTCACACAGACAGCTGTCATATATATGTATCTATAAAGAACACAGCAGGGAGTATATGAATTATAAAAGCACAAACAAAAATAAAATTTACTTTTTACTAAAATTCCATATTAGATCATTATTACAGAATACACATTACGTAAGTGATGCGCATGTTGATTTCCAATACAAAGAAACATGCTGCAGTGTCAGGTAACACAATGATATGCAAGAGATTTATTAAATTCTCAATGACAATATATACAGCTTACTTGTACAGAGTACTAACTAGTATAACATATTCATACTACTAAACTTAAATAGAACTATGTAATTACATTTCTCTTGTATCAAAATAATCAATTTATTGTAGACTAAAAAATTACACCAGCAACTGACATTGTTTCTGCATTACAGCTAAAATAGATTTAACAGTGAAATATGTCACAGAGTTTGTGGAATCGCATAGCTGAGATTGAACCTTGCCGATTACACATACAAATGTTGTACATGTTCAGCTGATGTGAAGGCAGGCTGTTTCACTGCCCTTAGGCTCCTGGCCATTCAGTTTATGCTGTAGCCTTTCAATGGGCTTAGATAAAAGGATAGTAGAGTGGTTGACCCAGGTTGAATAACTCAAGAAAAAAAATGCTACATATAGAACAATAACTTAATTAATTACTTCACAGAAGCTGTACAATTTGTTATTAATGAATAGATAAAGTGACTAATGCTTCCAAGTAAATAATTGCTGATAAATATCATCTGTTTACCATATTTATGTGCTAAAAATAGACACGTTGAGCAGTTTTCCATCAAGTGTCAAAGCTGAAACCTATACGCTTAGAATACTAGTAGTCACAAATACAGCTGATTATATATTTATATACATGTATAATATATATTATAACTGTGAAGTTCTGCTAAAGGGTCAAACACATTAAAAGTAAATAAATTGAACAGGGTTATGTGTAGCACATATTAACTGGGGTTTTCTTCTTCTATAAAAACATAATTAAAAACAATTCAAAAATATAATTATTCTGTTTTAGTATAGTGCACTGTGATGATGTATATTTCCCATATGAATACATGTTAATGAGATATTGATACATATAATACCTTCAAAACATATGTTCTGTAAACTACAAAATATATAGCTCTGTAAAACAAAAGAATACGTAATACATTGAGATCAATAAATAATTCATGTGTGATATTCTGCCTTGGTTGAAAAATTATCATCCATGCTGTACTGTGTACATAGTGTACATATAAAATATAAAAGGATATTTTATTTGAAATATTGTATTATATTTAATCTTATATGATTTCATAATTCCAATTATTATTATACTTATATTATCTATGTTTACTGAATTGAAATTATAGTTAATTCATAATGTAAATATATTTTGAATAAAATTTAACAAAAATTATTAAATATAGTTGACTTTTTTGTATGAGCTTTAAAAAATCATTGGGAAATTCAGAAAAGTATGGGAAAGGTTGTGAGATTTCTGGGGTAAAACGCTTTAATCAAATAATGGTGACTGATCTTTAAGATAATCAAAAATATTAATTACATGTAACCAATTAGAATAAAATAAAAACAAATTATTGTTACAATTATATGCACTAACATTGTAATGAAAATTGAAATCACTTTAGAATCTGAAATTGTATAATATATAAGTTATTTACACAAATGTTCATTTTAAACATACGTAAATATGCATTTGTGTTACTATTAATTTTTATTCAGTTAGTGAAATAAACCCCTGAAATATTATTTTTAACAATAATCTAAGTTATATATATAATGATTGAATCATTTACTAATTTATATATATATTTGAAAGAAAATTTGTTATAAGTTGGCATTATAAAATTATGCAGGTTAAATTTGTTTTAAATAGAATCCGAAGTAAAAGAAACTTACAAGTACATTGTAACCTATATTACATACACAAAGTTGCAATGTAATATAATTCTCCTCAGTGTCAACAATCTGCCCTTGAGTAAACACATAGCAGTTTACTAAATAGATGGAAGATGACCTGTGACCTGTGATAAAATATTGTAACATAACACTCAGTACTTAGCGAAGAGTTATAATATTAATTTATTAATAATTATAAAAGTTACCTCTCCATGATATTCTTGTTTTCCATCAGGGGTATGCTCAGGTAGAAAATAAAGTCGAACACTTGCCAACAGTTGGTTGTTATTTTTGTCTTCCCAAATCAACTGAAGTTCCCCAATGCTTACCGGTGCGTCTTTCAATATTTCAACGAAGAAAAATTCTCCTAAAGACAAAATTTTTGGCTTTTCATCTCTATGATATTTAAATGCCTTGTAAAATGTGTACGGTCCGTGCTGTCCGCAAGACGCTCCGACAAACTGCAAAGAAGACATTACAAATTGAAATTTTACAATTCACTATCGGCATGCATGCGTGATAGCAAACTGACAAGGCTAAAACATGAAATCGACACACATCTAGGTCACTTGTTCAATAATACGCTGAAATAGAATACATGTTTCATAAATAATTCACAGTAAATATTTACCAAGAATATTCTGTAAGTTAAAACCAATATTTACCTCCACTTTGGTGGCGTCCATCCCATTAAAAAGTTGATTATTTATCGCCTACCATCGCATGAACAACTTCAACAATACAAGTTTTATATTTGGTCCTAATTAGTGACGTCACGCTTTGAAGACTTCTCATTAACATAATCCATTCACAGTAATATCAATCTCTATTTTAGCAGTGTTAGCGAATCCAAAAATGTGAAGATTCGGACGCAATAAAATAATGGCACAATAAACTATACGCTAATACATTATTTCCCTTGTAAAATGTTGATTTCACATCCAAATAAACAGGTTTACATCTTCGTGCAGCAAAGATGAACCGGTGTCATTATATTTTGTGCCCATTGAAAAATAATTTTAAATGTATTTCTTTTTTTATAATTGCAACTAAAATGAAAGTGGCAAATACATAAAAACTATTAAATATTGTTTATTAAATATGTTAAAAATCATGTACTTTATATTGTAATTTATTTTAAGCTTTGGTGCTATTTGCAGGTATATAAGAAATACATTTTCACGAGTATTTTGTCACAGGATTTTGTTTGACAACCACCTGAAATGCAGAGTTATTGCACGAGGAAGATGGCGGTAGGCGTAACAGAAAGTTTGTTGATATGTTTGAAATACTGAAATAACAGGACACAACTGATTTGTTTTGGTAAGATTTGTGTAATATAATAACTGATCGTTTTGTTGACTAAAATACACGGTTGTCACACTTCATTGAAAGTTACAGAAGTTGGAAATTATGTTTTAAATTGGTGTCGTCGAGAGCCCCCTCACGAGTCACGGCGTCAGATTTGTGTGTGGAGGGTGGGAGGGGGGTGGGGGGACGGGGCTGGGGTTGTTTAGAGGGGGAGTCGATAGCAGGAAACCGTGTGCCGAATTGAAAATTCGTTAAATATACAGTTCGCAATTTGTACACTAAAAGTACTTGAGCTGTGGGGAAACCGTTGGAGCAAACCACTGAAATGCTGTCCTACCACCCCTAATGTTATCATTGCACTTCTATCCGGAACAAAATTAGGGTGGGTGATATCTCTGGAATGAGATCTGAAAGTTCCCCATGTAATAGTGATGAAATGAAACACAATGGGAAGGGGGAATATTCGGATCTCTTGCGTTCATTCATTTCGAGCCAAAGGTGTGGGGCGTAGCCCATCGGTGGAGCTTCCACCTGCGGCTTGATGGGACGAAGGACCGATCCTCCTCACTGGATCTGTTGGATTATTTCCCGTTCCAACTAGTGATCCACGACTGGTCTATCAAAGGTTGTGGTGTGTGCTATCCTGTCTGGGAATGTGCACATAAAAGTTCCCTTGCTGTTATTCAAAGAAGGGAAGCATATGTGGCAGCAGCGGGTTTCCTCAGTGACCAAGTGTCGATATAATTATGTTTTTGACATCCAATAACTGCTGATTAATAATCAACGTTTTCCTGAGGTGCCATTACATAAACAATCTTTATCTTTTCGATCCAAGCACCTACGGAGTAAGCAATTATTATTGCGGGAAGGTAAGATAGCTGCATATTGTTATAAACAGGGTTCATACGTGGTACTGAAATCCTTCACAAGTATGGAATTTTGATTATATTTTGTACGTCATGAAAAAGTAATGGCAAAATACATGTTTTAGACTGTCTTGAAAAAGTATGGAAATCTGACTTTGCAACTTTAGCGTTATTTGAATTTGATTAGCACTTTTATAAAATGAGTAAAAAATATTGCATGCGAACCCGGTGGTTTTGCAGCTTGCTGTATTAAACATAGGTGAAGCGGCTTTGACTTAATCATATGGCTGGCAAGAATCGCAAGTCGATCGAAATAAACAGTCTTAAAAAATATGTATTTGTTGTAGAAAAAGTTTGGAATCTATTTTTTATTTCAAAGTTGTATGAACTCTGTATAAAGGATGACACTTTCCTCGAATCTCGATAGGCCACTCAAATGGTCTCAATTCTTGATAGATTGAACACCTCTGTAGGATGTGCTCCGTGAGCATCACTGTTCAATGTGCTCCATGAGCATCTCTGTATAGATGTGCATCGTGTGCATCTCCGTGGAATGTGCTGCGTGAGCATCTCTGTAGGATTTGCCCCGTGTGCATCTCTGTAGGATGTGCTCCGTGTGCATCTCTGTAGGATGTGCTCCGTGTGCATCTCCGTAGGATGTGCTCCGTGTGCATCTCAGTAGAATGTTCTCCGTGAGCATCTCCGTGGGATGTGCTCCATGTGCATCTCTGTAGGATGTGCTCTGTGTGCATCTCTGTAGGATGTGCTCCGTGTGCATCTTTGTAGGATGTCCTCCGTGTGCATCACTGTATGATGTGCTCCATGAGCATCTCTGTAGGATGTGCTCCGTATGCATCTCTGTAGGTTGTGCTCCATGAGAATCTCTGTAGGATGTGCTGTGTGCATCTCTGTAGGATGTGCTCTGTAGGATGTGCTCCGTATGCATCTCTGTAGGATGTGCTCCGTATGCATCTCTGTAGGATGTGCTCCATGTGCATCCCTGTAGGATGTGCTCCGTATGCATCTCTGTAGGATGTACTCCATGAGCATCTCTATGCGATGTGCTCCATGTGCATCTCTGTAGGATGTGCTCCGTGTGCATTTCTGTAGGATGTGCTCCGTGTGCATCTCTGTACGATGTGCTCCATGTGCATCTGTACGATTTGCTCCATGTGCATCTCTGTAGGACGTGCTCCATGTGCATCTCTGTACGATGTAATCCATGAGCATCTCTGTGCGATGTGCTCCATGTGCATCTGTAGGATGTGCTCCATGTGCATCTCTGTACGATGTGCTCTATGTGCATCTCTGTAGGATGTGCTCCATGTGCATCTGTACGATGTGCTCTATGTGCATCTCTGTAGGATGTGCTCCGTGTGCGTCTCTGTACGATGTGCTCCGTATGCATCTCTGTACAATGTGCTCCGTGAGCATCTCTGTACGATATGCTCCATGTGCATCTCTGTACGATGTGCTCTGTGTGAATCTCTGTACAATGTGCTCCATGTGCATCTCTGTACGATGTGTTCCATGTGCATCTCTATAGGATGTGCTCCGTGTGCATCTTTGTAGGATGTGCTCCATGTGCATCTCTGTAGGATGTGCTCCGTGTGCATCTCTGTAGGACGTACTCCATGAGCATATCTGTGCGATGTGCTCCATGTGCATCTCTATAGGATGTGCTCCATGTGCATCTATGTACGATGTGTTCCATGTGC